>JAHPZR010000802.1:37500-42500 GCA_019787425.1 Platygyra sinensis | reverse complement strand
CCTACGCAGTACTATACATCCTTACGCAGTGTTAAACACACCTATACAGTACTATACACCCCTATACAGTACTATACACCCCTATACAGTATTATACTTCCCTATACAGTACTACACACTCTTATGCAGTGCTATACTCCCCTATACAAAACTATACACCCTATACAGTACTTCAGACCCGTATACAGTACTATACACCCCTAAACAGTATTATACTCCCCTATATGGTACTACACACTCGTATACAGTACTGCACACTCCTATACAGTACCATACTCCCCTATACAGTACTATACACCCGATACAGTACTACAGACCCCTATACAGTACTATAGACCCTTAAAGAGTTGTATAATCCCCTGTATGGTACTACACACCCCTATACTGTAGTGCACACTCCTATACTGTACTACACACTCCTTTACAGCACCGCATCAAACACTTCCGCACGTTGGAAAAATGGAAACTGCCCGTGAAGAGACCCGCCCACCCAGCCGTGTAGCAAATACAATACCCCAGGAAATCATATCTTTTCTACGATTTGTAAAATCATTTGTTTAATTAACCATGTAACTTTATTTGAACATTGAGTCACTTAACGTAATACTACTATAAATTTTATACAAGTATAACGAGGAAAAAATGAAGATATCTTTTATTGGTTCCAAAGTTTGCCCCAATATTTCAAGTAATATATAAAAAACGAGTGCGAGTGTTTCATCAGGGCTTCCAAACACCGAGAAAGTAATGAAAGCACGAGGCCGCAGGCCGAGTGCTTTTATTGTTTCGAGGTGTTTGGAACCCCTGATAAATCACGAAGCACGAGTTTTTGATATGGCTTCTCAAATGAAACAATGGGAAATTATGCAGTGATATTTTTTCGCAAACGAAAAAATAAGAAATTATGCAGTGTTAAATATTTCCCCTTTTCCGAAAGAACGCGTTTGTATGCATGACTCATTAGACCCCAACCACGAGCGAGGAAGGAGTGGCACGGTGTGAGAGCCAAAAATGGTTTACGAAGAAGAGAATTAAGTCAAGAAATTCGTATTCCCCGTCATCAAGGTATAAAACAAATACGCGTAAACTATTTTAACGAATAGCGAATTACTCGGGTAAAGAAAAATATCCATTCCTTCGGGAGGTTCGTTCAGCTATTTCCTGATTTACATTAGGTTTCAAAGCGCTGGACTTACATATTTAAGGAATTCGTCTTGAGTCTGAATTGTTGGCAAAGAAAATTTGTCACTGAATTGGAGCAAAACGTAGGTAAAGAGATATCCACCGAAAACTGTTTAAGGAACAGTATTTAGTATCGGACACTATGTGTATTTAAAACAGTTTTAATTTCCAATTTCATGAGTTTTATTGTTAAAATTATTTTATTAAAATGCAAGTTCCCAAGGATGCTATATTAAATTCTGTTCTTATGCTTAATTTCTTTTGTTTTGATGCATGAATCTTGATATCCAATGAGGAATCAGATGAAAGCAACGTGTGGTTTGGATACGATATCCAAAACACGTGTGGTTTTCATTGGGTATCAAAACTCATACACGTGACGAATTTAGCCATTTTTATTGGCTATCAAACTTATGAATTATTAATGAGTTTGAGAAGCAAATTTTCCAATTTGTGCTTGGAATATCAACGGACTATCTTCCAAATGCCTTCGAAAAAAAAAATACAGAACCCTGATTTTTAGGATGTTATTGATAACTGTGATTTTACACTACCTACCGAAATAGGCAATTTTACTGATTTGGAAATAACCGGATATAAATCATTTCTACAATGTTCTACCCCTAACCAATCGAGAAAAGGTGGTCGGAACTCTGGAGGAATAACTTTACTCTATAAGAACAAACTCGATAAAAATATTGTAATCACAAATTCAACGCAAAATTATGTTTGGTTTATAAACAAGAAATATCTCTTAAACTCGATGAAGGATATTCACGTTTGCGGAATATATATACCTTCGTGCAACTCGAAATATTTTGATCCCGAAACTTTTGATCAGATAGAACAAGACATAATAGATTTTTCTCGGACGGGATCAATTATTCTTATGGGAGACTTTAATTCAAGAACCGGAAAATACTCAGATACTGTCTCGCGAGAGGGCAACAACGTAATCTCTAATGAATCAGTGTTTCAGCCAGCTCAAAAAAATAGTTTTGATAATGCCATAAACAGTGATGGAAAAAGAGTACTCGGTGGTAATTTGTAAAAACCTTGATCTAAGAATAGTTAATGGCAGAACTAATGGTGATACTCTAGGCTAGGCATAAATAGATTGTGCTCGGCAACTTTTGAGCAACTTTTAGCGTTTTGAGCAACTCTTCGTAGTACCAGCAACCTAGGGCAACTTTTACCTTCCTTGGCAACTTTTGAGCAACAAATCGATATAAAACCGATCCAAACCATAAAAGGTCGTTTCAGTTCGAAGGATTTTATTAAAACTGGTTTTGGTTGACTAGTTAGAAACTTTAACTAGAAAATACGTATCTATTATTGAAGTTATGTTGCGTTTAAAGAGTATATTGATTACAACATAGTATTTATATTTGTCATATAACAATGGCTTTTGGCCTCTTTTAATGATTGTCAGAATACTTAATGAGAATGTTTCAAATGGCAACAAACAAACACGTTTTGAGTATTTATCTAAAACGAAACGACTCTAGAGAGCAAGCAACTTTTCAAAATTTTAGTGGCAACTTCAAGTTTTGATATTTGAGCAACTTTAAAGCAACTTTTGGGTATATTGTAAAGCAACTTTACCTGAATTTACTAGCACAATCTATTCATGCCTACTCTAGGCAGACCCACCTTTCATGGGAAAAACGGGACAAGCGTTATTGATTACATAAGACGCGATAAATATACATTACTTAATGTTAACAATTTTGTTGTTAAGCAACCATCTTACTTATCGGACCACAGGGCCATCGTCGCATGGCTGAATGTCAACAACAGTTTATCAACAAACAATACCCAAAATTCAAGTTCTACCGATAGATTAACGAGTCTACCACGCCAATTCTGTTTGGAAAGTGACTCATGTTTTAAACTCAGAAACACGTTACGCTCCGAATCAATCCAAATCCTAATAAGGGAATATCAGTATGGAACGACATACTGAAGACATGAACGTCTCGTTAGACGATGCTGTGAACATTCTAACGGGGACATCAAAACTCTGCCTCAAGCGGATTAAAACCAAAAAATCTCACAAACGTATTAAGGCAACGGCTAACAAGAAATAGTTCGACCGTGAATGTCGTCTAAAAAGACACGAGTTACAGAAAGTATCAAGTGAAAAACACCGTCATCCCTTTAACTCTAAGTTATGGGCGAAATTTCACAAAACCTTGACTGATTACAAAGAGCTCCTGGACTCAAAAAGGAGAGCATTTCAGACTGAAAAATCTCTGAAACTCGACGAACTAGGATTAAATCCCAACAACGCATCGTTTTGGAATTGTTTAAAGGCAATGAAAGATACTATTGTCGAAAACGTCCGCGCCCCTTCTCGGAGGAAACGTGGCTCAACCACTTTCAATCCTTACACTCTAAAGACCCGAGAACTTCCATACAAAAACAAGAAATTTATAATGACTTGCAATCATTGGAAAAAGAAAAAGAACAGCTTAACTATTTATAGCATACGATAACTGAACAAGAAATACGCCAAGCAGTGAAGAAATTAAAAAATGAGAAATCCCCATTCGTTGACAAAATTAGAAACGAAATGATCAAAACGAGCCTTGAATCGCTTATGCCTGTTTATATCAAACTGTTTAATCTTACTCTGCAATATGGGAAAATGCCAGATATTTGGTGTCAAGGCCTTATAACTCCGATCTACAAATCGGGCGTCAAGAGTGACCCAACAAACTAGAGAGGCATATGTGTATCTAGCTGCCTTGGAAAATTGTTTAGCTCCATTTTAAATCAAAGATTATATTTGTACTTTGAAGAAAACAAATATTACATACTCCTCAAATTGGCTTTCTGCCCGAAAACCGCACTGCAGATCATGTTTTCACGCTGAGGACCCTAATAGATAAATATGTCCACTACCATAAGGAGAAAGTCTATGCTTGTTTTGTATATTTTCGTAAAGCTTTCGACTCCGTTTGGCACGAGGGGTTGTTCTACAAACTACTCAAGACCAATATAGGAGGACACTTTTACAACCTGATTAAAACCCTTTATTGCAGCTCTACATGTTCCATAAGAATCGGAGAAAACAAAGATCGAACTTTGTCGTACTCAAGAGGTGTACGTTAAGGATGTATTTTAAGGCCTATTTTATTTAACCTATATATCTACAATGTGCCGTATTTATTGGAAAACACGATGTCTGATCCATTCGTCCTTCCAAATGGAACGAAAATAAATTCACTCCTCAAGAGAAAATGATGGGATTTTCTTGACTCCTATATGCAGATGATTTGATTATCCTGTCACTATCCAAAATAGGGTTACAAAACTGTCTAAACGCGCTCTTCATATTGCGGAACATGGATGTTAAAAATCAACCCAAAGAAAACAAAAATAATGATATTTCAAAACCGCCCAAGGAAATCTGTTGACACAAACTTCAAAATAGGCACCGAAATAATTCAAATTGTTTAAGAATACACCTATTTAGGTACATGTCTAACTCCAACAGGAAACTTTACTCTCGCACAAGAACACTTAAAAGAAAAAGCTCTACACGCCTTCTCTAGTATATGAAAACATACACTTCTTCATAGACTAAATCCCGATACCGCATCACAGATTTTTGATACGATGATATTCCCAATCTTAAACTACAACAGTGAGGTATGGGTGTGTACACTAAACAGGATTTTTAAAAATGGGACAATTCCGCAATAGAAAAAATCCATCTCAAATCCTGTAAACGCTACCATTAGAAGTAAACAATAAGGCCTCTAAATTAGCGTGTAGAGCCGAACTTGGAAGATTACCACTAATTGTCCCAA
>JAHPZR010000802.1:27500-32500 GCA_019787425.1 Platygyra sinensis | reverse complement strand
ATTCCTCGATTGGCTCCGACGAAGGGCTAGCGCTCGAAACGTCAGCTTTCGAATCTCTTTAGGCTGGCCAATTCACATCATCAACTCAGTTAATAAAACCAAATTATCCTGTAATACTCCCACCGACGCAGCACCATAGTTTCTTTAGAAACTTACCATCTAAGCTACTCACAACATGACCTGTCACAGATGTCTCACAGAATAGACAGCCAATAGCGTAGCCAACCAGCTAACGGCATTCGTGATAGAACGCTAGAAGATTTATACTAATACTGAACAGATGCACGGCAACATGGAATTAAATTACTAGCCATACTGTCTAATGGATGTATCTTTTGTCAAATAAAGATCAAGTGACAACTTTCGAATCAACAAACGCCGGAGATACCTTACTTGATCATCTGTGAAAGGTTCAGAAAACTATTAGCTGAGAAGGTTAAATAAGGTGATCGCTATTGCTCTAATTACTTAGCAAGAAAGCATCTTTAGAAAAGAAATTTCACCTTGTCAATTATAAATTGATGGAAATGGGGATTCAAGCCTAATACATTCTTCATCATTAGTTCTATTTACTGGTGTATTCTACAAGTAATGGTCGGTGTAAGGACAATTGAAACGTGTTAATTAATAGTTGAATGAATATTAAAACGTACTGTAAACCTATAGCCACTCTATTCGGCCTGCTTAGAGAACGTTCCCGTTAAAGGGGCTTAGTCAGGGTTGAACGGTTTGAAAAGTTTAGCTAAACTTTTCAATTTCGCTGTTTCCAATCCGTGTCAATCTTCTCCATCCTGAACCATCCTTGTTCCTTTATGGTTTATTATCTTCTGTTTGATGTTTTTCTATCTTTGTTAAGTATTATTTTCAGGTTTCCTTCAATTTAACAGTAATTTTGCCGATGCTCAAAATAACTCAAAATACCGTGACTGAGCCCCTTTAAAGAAAACCGCCTTTTCGCACGAGAGGTCCTGAATAGCGATGTATAGTATATTATTATTTATTCAAAATATTTCCACGTTTCTGATTGGTTAAACTGCACGCATAATTCACCATAACCAGCTGCTGTTCACCAAATTTGGAAAGAATCTTCGTCATATTAAATCAATGACGTCAAAAGTGCAGCCCGCTGAAAATTATTGAACCCATCACGTCAAAATGACGTCAAAAGTGCAGCCCGCTTCAGATTACTGAACCGTTGACCAAGAAAACCTAGGGACGAGATCGTGTTATTTTTGGTGAGCAGAAACACTAAGAACGAAATGGCGAAACTCCTTTAAGAACGGGGAAATATTTTGAATGAATAATAAAGCAATTATTGAATTCGGCTTTCGTAGGATATGAAGAATTCTGCAGATCTCGGAGGGCGTTATCCACCTCGGCCTTCAGCCTCTGCGGATAACACCCTCCTTGATTTGCAGAATTCTTCATATCCTACTCAGCCTCATTCAATAATTGCTAAGTATCCGTTTTCTAAACGAATGTAAAGTACTGTCCCGGAGTACTGTACGCGGGTGCATAGTGCTGTGTACAGGGCTTTACGGGGTGTACAGTACTGGTTACACAACGCTTTTAAGTAGTGTAAAGCTCGTGTGTATACTAAGAAATACAAGTGACGAGTGGGATATTCCACGGTTGTACCACGAGAAACGGTTGCATAACTATTTTATAACATGCCATAGAAAATGCAGCGGCCAGATGGGAAGGTTTGGTGAGATACAGTCGAATTGCACTGATCGATACAACAATTGGGTGGAATACTGGCGAATATACATCTGCTCTCCTGTATTATGAATGGCTGTATTTTCTAGTGCATGGTAGAGAGAACTGTATAGCGGTTACTTATGCTTGTCAAACAGGATCAAAATGTCGAAAAGCGATATATATATATGTCGAGTTTCCATATTTATGTCCAAATTGTAATATATATGTCCAAATTACAATATATATATCCAAATTGTAATATATGTATCCAAATGGTAATATATATATATCCAAAATACAAGTGCTGTGCATGTCCACTGTCCGTTTTATATATAACTTCATACACTTCCTCACATATTTGCGAACAGTTCGATGTATGTATGTCACAGTTTTTCGACATATATAGTTTTTTTGCGGTAAGTACTTGGTGTAAGTGCTCATGAATTGACCCGCAACTACAGCGAATACAGAGATAGCGTGGCTGCGGAGGAACAGCGTATTCAACGTATCGTTCGACAGATAGTAAGTTCTGAGATCGGTGGAGCAACCCCAAGGTCAACAAATGTTCAAGTGTCAAGTGGCAGTACGGTGTTACCCATGAATGTTGTTGGAGGCTTTCAAAACACAGGTGAAAAGCTTCGAGCCTTTCAAGTTCTGCTCTTCTTCTCTGTAAAAATAGGAGAAATTCCCAAGTTACGTGCCACATCTGCCCATTGAAATCCTTCGTCTCTAAGTATTTTAATTTGAGTTCTGCTTATAATTAACCTACAGTGGGCGACAAAAGTGTTGAGACACTTGGTAGTAAAATTCGATTTTTGAGCGTCTTGGTCACATTTTGCCCCCTTCCCCCGAAAACAATGTTGATTTTTTTCTATTTCTTCGACTACACAGACCACAGCACCCAAGAGCACCACTGAGAAAGCCGCCTACAAAAACGGACATACGTCTCACTGAAGACCTAAATTTGTACGTGGCTAACATCCTAGAAGGCTTGCCAGCTACTGAGCGAAGGTTAGAAGAGATATGACTCCACCAGCAAGATGATGAAGTGTGCCGAAAACTACAGGAATTCAGCACTGAAGGATGGCCAGACAAGTCAAATCTGAACTCAGCACTTAATGTATTTTGGCCAGAACGAGCTTCTATTACGTTCCAGAGAGGTCTCCTGATGAAAGACTCAAGACTTATCATTCCTTCATCCCTTCGTTTGGACACGTTGGATAAAATCCACGCAGGTCACCAAGGAATCCGAAAATGTCGCGAAAGAGCCCGTGAGTCAGTTTGGTGGCCTGGTCTTAGCAAACAGATAGAAGGCATGGTCACCACATGCTCGACCTGTTGCAAACACAGAAAAAACCATGCAGAGCCCATGATACCAACTCATCTGCCAGAAAGACCATGGCAAAAGGTAGCCATCGACCTGTTCTACCACAGTGGCAAAACGTACATCATTGTTGTGGACTACTATTCGAGATTCTTCGAAATAGCTCCCCTTAAAAGTACGACAGTAGTTAAGGGGGCTTATTGGCTCTGTAACCAATCAGAGAGCAGCATACAGCACACGTGACTGCTCTCGACCAATCAGAGCACGAGGCATGTCATTAGATGACGTACTTGATTTCTTTGCATCTAATTGTCCTTTAAAAATGGCCGACGTGATCAAATTGTCCTTTACGGGTCTCCCTGAGGGAATTTGATTAGGCCGACAATTGGAGTTTCGCGAAAATTTATTGCTCTATTCCTATTATCGGCGCAAAAGAAAGAATTGCTTAACCTCAAGTACACAATCTAAGCTTTCTAAGGAACTTTGAATGTCAGAAAACCGTCCAGTATTGCCCGAGATAGAATATTTTCTGCTGTATGCACTAGCTTACATCTCCTCGAGGGAATTTGATTAGGCCGACAATTGCGATTCTGCGAAAATTTATTGCTCTATTCCTATTTTCGGCGCAAAAGAAAGAATTGCTTAACCTTCAAGTACACAATCTAAGTTTTCTAAGGAACTTTGAATGTCAGAAAACCGTTCAGTATTGCCCGAGATAGAATATTTTCTGCTGTATGCACTAGCTTACATCTCCTCGAGGGAATTTGATTAGGCAGACAATTGCGATTCTGCGAAAATTTATTGCTCTATTCCTATTATCGGCGCAAAAGAAAGAATTGCTTAACCTTAAAGTACCCAATCTAAGCTTTCTAAAGAACTTTGAATATCAGAAAACCGTCCAGTATTGCCCGAGATAAAATATTTTCTACTGTATGCACTCGCTTACCTGTCCTCGAGGGAATTTAAGTACGTAAACAATTGGAGTTTCGCAAAGATTTATTGCTCTTTTCCTATCATCGGCGCAACAGAAAAAGATGCTTAACCTTAAAGTACACAATCTAAGCTTTCTAAGGAACTTTAATTTTCAGAAATCCGTCCAGTAGTGTACATGCCCGCGAGGGAATTTAATTACGCAGACAATTGGGATTCGCCAGCATCATGGGGCGATGACATCCTCGGTATCCAATCAGAATGAATTAAAAAACAGTAGCCTTCCCCAGTCCCCGCCCTTTAAATAAGTGAAACGTTCACAAAACAAAATGTCTCGGTAGAGATGAAAAAGGGAGGGGTACCCCGTAAAATTATTTTGCTCAAGTCTGAACGACTTGTATGTAAAAACGTACATCCAATGAGAAGAAGGGGAATAAGAGTATGCGACATCACGTGGTTAAGAACCAATGTGAAAATGGACTCATTAAATTGTTATAAACAAAGCGAAGAGTCTGATGCAAAATTTATGACGTTTATTGAATAATAACAGCATGAAAACCAAACGGAGAAATAGTTACAACTTTAAGTCTTGACCGTCGGCGTACCACCAAGTGTAACGCTGGGAACTAGACTCGTTTCCAGTTTCTCAGACCCTTGGCCGCAGGCCCCAAAACGCACGATATTCTGACCTATTTGTCTTTGTTTCTGGTCACGAAGTCTTTGCCTGATCTGTTCCTTATTCTTGGCATAATAACATCTCCAATATTCGTTGATCCGTTCCCTGTTGTTTTTACAGTATTGTCTTCGGTAATTTCTGATGTGCTCCTTGTTCTGTTGACAATAGGCTCTCTGGCTGCTGGCGAGCCTTTCCCTGTTGTTTTCATACCAGCTTTTACGACGTGATTTGAGAATCTCAGCATTCTCGGTACGATATCGTTTCTACTGGGCCAGGATTTGCTCTCTGTTCTTTCATAATATTTTTTATGGTAGGCTTTCCTACAAACAACCATTGTCATTCCCCGGCCGTTGCAATTGATTGGAGCAA
>JAHPZR010000802.1:17500-22500 GCA_019787425.1 Platygyra sinensis | reverse complement strand
GGATTTAAATTTAACTCATTACGCGCAAGTCTGTTGACTGTGTTGCGTGTTGTACACGCTGGTTGTATATGCCTGTAGACCAACTTCTTTATTTTTTGTTTTTATGTGAAAGCTTTCCTAGTTTTTTTTACAGGTTTTCTGCTGGGCTCACGACCGGATCGTCTTCTCACATGGTACTCAGGACTGTTAATATTACAGTGATAAACAAACATCATGTAACGAGACCTGAATTTTATTTCCCTTGCAAAATCAATTTGTTGTACACACAACGCTGATTCGTCACACTTTTGTTGTATACATAGGGTATCCATACATAGCGCTGCCTTGTCCAATACTACATGATCACATTCATCTGCCACCACGTTATTTGATACGAAACAAACATGCCTGCACAACGTGCGAATATAATATACGCAAAAAAACGAGAAAACTAATGAAACAAAGAGAAAAATAGCAGCGGATAATGTATTCAGTTTGAGTAAAAACATAGCGAATGTAAGCGTAGTAATCAAGATAGACGTTACATAACTAAGCTTATGACAATTGAGCTTACGTTTATCCTCACTCTGAAGAAAGCCACTTTCGCAGTCCAACATGGCATCTTTGTTGTCGTTTCGTAGAGTTTGAATTCGACGCACCTTGCCTTTATCAGTTAATGTTCTTTTGTCGTCTGTAGCAACATTCTGTCCACATTTTCTGTTCACTGAGCACTCCTTTGATTTCTGGCATGATTCTGGTAAGACCTTCGCTAAATCCGCAAAATCATTTAATTTGATTCTTTAGCTATTTTGAGTTCGCGGAACGACCCGTTTCGAAATATATGCTCATTACACACGCCATCTTTTTGAGTAGATCTACCGCGAACGGTGTTTGGGTCTGTATGTTTGAGCGTAGAAAAGATTACACCATTTGTTAAGATATTCGACGTATCCGCCATCCGACATCGTGGAAAGAAGGTTGAGCCTTTATGACGGGTCTGCGGTATTCCCCATTGCACGTGACTGAGTTTTGTGGAGAAATGCAGGGTAAATTTAAGGACGTTCGCGCCCAAAAACTTCCCACGCACAGATGTTTTTAAAACTTTGACTGCAGGTAGAAAATGATAAGATTAGATTAAAAACGTAAAAAAAATCGGGGGTCACCGAACTCGTTTTGAAGATAAGGCGCAGCTCAGACCATAGCATTTCTAGGATTTGCAGTCATTTGAGACAATTCTGGCCGGATTCATTACTATCGGCATATATTTAAGTTAAAGAATCATATCTAAGTAATGTGTGTTTAAAACAGCATATATAGGCCTATATGATAGATCTTTGCTGCCTATATCATTAAATCAGCTAGAATTAGCCTTTAAAAAATACAACTTTTAAGTTACGCACACCTGTATCCAAGTCCCAATTCGACCCTATTTGAATAGTATATGAGAAATAATTAAAACTTCCCACGTACAGATTTTTTTTGTTTTTTAATATAATGGAAAGAATCAGAAAAGGAAGTGATCTGCCGAAAAAAAAGTGGGGGTCACAGAGCATCCAACAAAAATAAACGCACACAAAGTCTACGCAAAGTTCATCAGCCCAATATTTTGTTGAGTTCTCGACTCGGTGCGCGCGCTTGAAAATGACGTGGCACGCGCGTGACCAATGAATAGCGTGCGCAATAGAGATGCGCAGTAGCAATGGGCGCGAACGTCCTTAAAGTCGGCCTCGCCCGACTAACAAGAAACCGACGTTTCGAGCGCTAGCCCTTCGTCGGAGCGAATCGCGTCAGCTTTCGAATCTCTTTACGGTGGCTAATTCACATTATCAACTCAGTTGATAAAACCAAATTATCCTGTAATACTCCCACCGACGCAGCACCATAGTTTCTTTAGAAACTTACCCCCTCGACTAACAAGAAGTTAGCCGGAAACTGGGCAACATACTGTAGCCTCACTTCCGTGCCACGTTCTTTGCTCGGCCCGGGTAACCGGGAAAACGAAACTCGACCATATTATCACCCATTCTCGTCCCCAGAGGCCGCGATCCTTTTGGTCAGTTACGGGGATCGCGACCTCTGGCTTCACAGCGGTCAAACGACAGGGCACTCGCGTGAACAAGCGCGTGATGTACGCACTTCCGTTCACTTTCCCTCTTCATCCCACAAAATTTCCACGGTCAACCTCCGCCACTCGAGCCATCTCGGTACTAAGTTCAATCATTCTACCTCTACAAACGTTCTTTTCCCGAGTTTTACTGCTTAGGCAAGAGCCTTTCTGATCCGAAAATCTGCCCCCAGAGAGACCAACGACAACTACCGCGACAAAAACACAAGCCTTCATGTTTTGCTACGAACTCGTAAATTCGACAAGAAAATTCACTATTGCTGCAGAGATAGTTTCTTTGTTGAAAAAGATATATAAAAGAGACGCCCCTTTTAGAGCTGTATTTAAGGTAAAAACCTTAGCTGTTTTGTTTTCGCCTTATCCTCGCGAAATGAAACACATACCGCGAAATTTAAATCTGCCGCCATTTTGGCCCTTGCTTGTTTCTAAAGAAATGGTGCAATCCATTCCCACGTGCGCTCTATCGCGCGCGCGTGGCTTAAGCATGCGCACTCATTTGACCGCTGTGGAACCTCTGGCCAGGTCCAACTCCGGAAGTCCGCATTTCACGGACTTCCCGTCACTCTGCGCATGCTCAGAGCCTAGTCTGACAAATGTGATTGGTTCTGGTCTCAATCTATTGTGTTTACAAAGCCATTCAAAACCGGAATGTCGTTGGACTGGGCCAGAGGTCGCGATCCCCGTAACTGACCAAAAGGATCGCGGCCTCTGGGGACGAGAATGATTATCACCGAGCATAGAGGCATTTTGTTTATGGTTGGGCATCCGTTTCGAAATTATGATATCGTGTACGTGGGATTTTTTGCCGCGTATAATCGTTTATAATCGCTATGTATGGGCTTTTATCCCATATGCAACCATTCATATCGCGTATATACGCGTATATGTGCAAAATCAAATACACGTCTATACACGGTGCTAAAAACCCGTATATATGCGTACCTGTCAAAGCCCACGTATACGCGTGCAAAAATGTGCGTATACGCGGGGTTCAGAAATCAGACTTGGTATAAGCTGGCACGAAAAGTGCCTCCAACGGAATAGCCTCTATGTATGGTGGCAATGAAAAGTGCCTTTCGCAATTCAAACAAGGCTTCCTCTCTAGCTCTTGTAGTGATATGTATAGAAGGTTTCACGGTCGTGGACGTCATCTTGGTAGTGGGGCAAACGCGGCAAAATTTACAGTGAATGTATGAGAAAAATCGTGATTTTGATGCTCGATAACTCGAGGAAGTTTCACATTCTACAGTTTCTATGAATTAAAAACTAAAAATGCTAGCTAAAAGAGGTAATCGATCAAATTTGAGAATTGTACTATTACAAAGAAGGCCGCATATTTAAATTCTTATTTCTCATATATTTGTCTGTAAAATGGAGCCGCCGTTCGCGGGAAAATTTAGAAGCGTTTGTATGAAAAACTAAAACGACGATTTCTCGCTTCTCAGCGAACCGATGCTCTTCAGATTTAATCGGTACACTTTT
Source organism: Platygyra sinensis (assembly GCA_019787425.1). Taxonomy (NCBI): domain Eukaryota; kingdom Metazoa; phylum Cnidaria; class Anthozoa; order Scleractinia; family Merulinidae; genus Platygyra; species Platygyra sinensis. Next base: position 18,914 of record JAHPZR010000802.1, on the reverse strand, counting down.
TTAGCTTATATCTTCAGTTTGCAATTCACCGAAGTTTCAGAATATCAACCTTCCTCGAGTTATCCAGCATCAAAATCACGATTTTTCCCATACATTCACTGTAAATTTTCGTAACACCAAATTTTCCAACCTTTCTTTGGAAGAGAGGGCGGCGCTACAAAATCTTAGTAAGCGCAAAGACATAATTGTTAAAGCGGCCGACAAAGGCGGCGCTTTAGTTGTTTGGCGGGCCGACCTCTACCAAAAAGAAGCTTTGCGGCAACTTTCTGACACCGCTTTTTATGCTAAAGTCGATAAAGATCTCACTTCCAATAACCAACAAATTGTCAAGAGCACTATTAACGACCTTATAGTCAAACAAGAATTGCCGGCTACTGCTACTAATCTGATAATCACCACTCCTAGAACTTCATGTATTTACTTTTTACCTAAAATTCACAAACCTAACAACCCAGGCCGACCTATTGTCTCTGCGTGTAGTTGCCCTACCGAACTCATTTCTAGCTATTTAGACAAAATTATGGCACCTATCGTCAGATCTTTACCGTCATATGTCAAAGACAGTCAACACGCACTCCAAATTTTTCGTGATTTCAATTTCCTGGGCGAAGACAAACTTATTTTCACTATGGATATTACATCTCTTTACACCGTCATCCCTAATGGCGAAGGTCTTCTAGCCCTCAAACATTTTTTCGATTTACGTACTGTTAAGGAACCAAGCTCGGAAACATTGCTCCGCCTGGCTGAACTAGTTTTAACACTAAACTGTTTTTCATTCGCTGACAGTTATTATAAACAAATCAATGGGGTGGCCATGGGTACCAAAATGGGACCCAGCTACGCCAACCTTTTCGTAGGCTATATTGAACACCAATTTTTCAATCAATACAACGGCCCCAAACCTGACCTCTACCGTCGCTACATTGACGACTGTGTCGGCGCAACTTCCTCCACCAGAGAGGAACTCAATCAATTTATAACTGCTGTTAATTCGTTTCATCCGGCTCTTAAATATACCTGGGAAATTTCCGACACTTCTTTAGCATTTCTAGATATTAAAGTTTCTGTCGAAGGCAACGGTTTATGCACCAGTGTGCACTACAAACCCACAGATTCTCATAGTTATTTGTTGTATTCATCTTCACATCCATCACATGTCAAGAATTCCATTCCTTATTCTCAGTTTCTTAGACTTCGCCGCCTTTGTAGTGAGGACTCTGATTTTTCCTTAAAATCAGAGGAAATGTGCGAGTTTTTCGACAAACGTGGCTATCCTGCCTCTGTTGTTCAAGCAGGCCATCATCGCGCCCAACAAATCGATCGGCAGTCAGCACTACAAACGTCTAAGAAGGAGAATAATAATAGAATTCCATTCACTCTCACATTTCACCCTCACAACCACGCAGTAAAA
>JAHPZR010000802.1:7500-12500 GCA_019787425.1 Platygyra sinensis | reverse complement strand
GTTAACTGTAATTATTAGTTTCATCTGTGAAAGTATTAAACAATTGATATGGAGGCTACAGTCAAATTGGCAGTAGTCAAACACTAAACAAACACACCTTGAAAAGGAGGTTTCGACAAAGCTATTAAAATTTAAATGCTCCATTCCTGTGAAACCAAACCATACCACAAAAGATGCACCATGTGTTTTGGGTACTGTGGAGAAATAGCCTAGTAAAATGACACAGCTCCTTTTTCAGCTGCATCCCCTTAAAGTTCACAAGTTGGGCTTTTTGCCTTTGGACTGAGCTTTGTACTCCTAGGAATTCTCTCATTTTTTCTGCCTTAGCAGTGCAGATTACTATTCCAAAATAGAAGGAATTTCCTGGCCAGTTTTACCCCCTCCTCCAACAGGCTAAACATATCAACAAAACATACATGTATATCAATTTGCTGTTGATAATTTCAGCTCCAGACAAAAAAATAATTAAAAACAACAACAACAACAAAAACAAAAAACTAATACAGTTTTTTTTGACTTAAGCTTTCACATTTATTCTGCTAAGATAATTGGCATTTGTTCTGATAGGTAGGTTCTTATTACAGGCAAATTAACAAACAACATTTGATGCAGTATTGATTGTTCCACCAGTCAAGTTGCTGGTCTTATGCTTCAACCAAACAAGGATTTGTCTCTTTGAAAGCCACACACATGGTTTCCAAAGTAGCATTGTTGCAACCAACTCAGCTGGAAATAATAGCAACTTCATCACAATATCTTGGAAGGATGGTTATGCAAGACAAGGGGGCTCACTTGAAGGCTCAAATGTGGCAGTTTAAGGTCTGAAATAGATAACATAAACAAGATTACATTAGAAGTCAGAAATAGTACAGTTGTGGGCTTAATTTAGTACAGTAAACCCCTCCCCATCCTCCTGTCTTCATCTTTACATCCACTGTAAATGCTAAAATAATGAACTTTTCCAGTTCTATTAGAGGGTTGAGTTACTGGAAAGACCTGCTATCCAGTGATATTCAACAATATTTTTTTTGTGCTACAAGTTAACACTGAAGGTGTATATAGGTACATTACCTTAATTACCTTTCATCGAAAATTTGAAATGAAATTGTTAATCCCATTTACAACATTTTCATTTTGTATCTTAATTTATCTGTGAAATGGTGAATAATTATTAATTTTCATTCTTAATTAGATTGACCTGATTACACCACCTGGTGTATCTGTCATGCTGCAGAGTTATGTTGAGCAATAGCATATTTCATTCACAGGCTAACAGTGTAAGACTATAAATTAAATGTAGGTCAAAGGATGGACATTGGTTATCACAACTGCATTTACATTCCAACATAAATATTTGATAACCATACTGTACAGAACATGGAGTTGTTGCAAGAGCTAGTACATTACAAAATCCCTAAACATTGAGAAGAACTGTAAAGAAGACATAATCCTCTTCATCAGTCTATGGTGTTTGTGGTGAAACTCCCAATTTTTTCAATGCCTGCATGTGCAGCAAATAATAGAAAAACAGTTATAACATGTTGTTCTAATTTTGTTTGTCTAAGCAACTGCCTTTCTCTGAATCCTCAGAGCATGGTAAATAACAGCAAAACAATAGCCTTTTGGAAGCTAGTTTGTACATTTTGTTACATTGTTTCCAAAAAAATCAGCTCGAAAGGCAGAGGAATTCTTACAAAATAAACACTGCACGAGAGGAAAGCTCACGTCATTCGGTTCCCGGGTGGGTGTCTTGAAAACAAAGACCCCTAAGACCCCAAAACTTGAAAACAAAGACCCCCCATATTTTTTGAGGGCTCCCGCGAAATTACGACCAGCCGGTCGCCAATGCGACTGAAAGTTGAGCGCTGGCGACAAGAATTTTGCAGTTTGAGCTGAGGCTACTTTAAGCGTCTTTCATTGGCATTTCGTTTTAAATCGAAAAACTTTGTGTTTTGTTTCAGATAAGAAACTTACCTCTTGTCTCTTCGAAGTCAGTTTAACTTCCACCAAAAATAATTTAGATCAAAAGTGAAGGTTAATTGCCCTCAAAACAGCTAAAAGTCTTAAAATCCAAGCAATTTAACGCCGCCACGTTTTCAGCGGTTTCAACTGCTAGCTATACCGTGGGCGCATGGCAGAAACAAGAGCTCTGTTTTCGCTCTTTGCGTGGCTTCTGGAAGGCTTCGGTGTTAAGGTGGCCGAACACAGTTTTGCTGATGCAATTCAGCACGTGCACAAGTATTTCAAAACAACAAACATGCCGTCAATAGAGCGATCATTTTATTTGCTCAATGTCCGCGCTGTCTGTACTATTTTTCTTCACAAATGAACACTGTATTGATGGTTTTACTCTTTTATTACAGAGGTATGTTAGAGAAAGTAACGATGCAAAGAAACCAGCAATTCTCAGCTTTTGTTTGTTACCGAAGGAACCCAATTAAATGCAGCGCATGCGTAGTAAGTCGAAAAAATTGCGATTGAGTGAAAAATTGACTTTCGGAGATACGCCTATTTCTCGAGAACCACTCATTAGAATTTCACGAAATTTAGAGCGAAAATAGTTTAGGAAATAAGTAACTGGAGGATTCAAAAAAATTAAAATTTAACAAAGGAAATTCAAGATATGCCAGTGAACCTTCAACGAGGGATAATTAAAGATCTGTTTGTTAAATTATTATTAAAATAGCACTAACATGTGAGTATCGTTACAAGCTTGTTGCATGCAAATTATAAAGAAAATCTAATGACTAGATTTTCTGCAAATAAACAAAACCGATTTTAAACGCCTGTTTATAATTAATCATGTTGCCATGGCAACGGCACATACGACAGTTTAATTATCAAAAAGTTGAAGTTTGTGTTGTTAACTTGCTTGCTGCCATTTTTGGCGACCAAAGGATCAAGGGTTTTAGAAGCAAAGGTAAATGAAACAGAGGTATCAAAAACTGTGTTCAGCCACCTTAAGTCCCCAAACTAAGAGAGCAATCTATTTGACGAAAACTCCATTTCAGCTAAACGATATTTTAATGCCTTTTCACATGGAATCTGACTTTTGCGATCATTCAGGAGTAGGAATGTTTTCGAGTTTATTCAAACTCGTCTTGAAAAACGTCGCGCTTTTGTGTTTCGCTGATGATAATGATGATGATAGGCTCAAATCCCTCTATCCCCTCCCCCTTCGAATAAGACAAGTTTTTTAAGGCAGTGGAAGAAAGCTTGGGCGATTAGGAGCACAGTACAGTTGTCAGTTTGTCAACCTCATGAGCTAACCTCTTGTTCACTACGGAAGATAAAAGAGCAGAGGGTGGTACCGTATTTTAGAACTACACCCCGTCCCTCAAAAAATGTGACAAGAAGAAGAGAAAGTACAAACAGAAGACTTGAACTTTTAAGTTAAAGTGTTACGATTATTGTACACATGAACTGAATTACAAGAAAACTGAGAAGGTAAAAAGAGCTGAATATTTTTCATCTCACAAAAAAGTGATATTTTCAGGGAGTGACATTTTTCCGGAGCTATTGTTAGAGGCCGGGAGTACTCAGTTTTGCAAGAGGGAAAATGTGTTCGCCAAAAGGTGTCGATGAAATTTTTCTTCCACAGCGAAACACAAAAACGCGTAGTTTTTCAAGACGATTCGCATGAAAACATTCCTACTCCTTAACGATCGCAAGAGTCAGATTCCATGTGAAAAGGCATTAAAATATTGTGTAGTTGAACTGGAGTTTTCGTCAAATAGATTGCTCTCTTAGTTTGGAGACTTAACATAACATTTTTTTTTCGTACATGCGTCAAGACGAAGCCTTCCAGGCCCCAGTTGTTCAAAGGCTGGATAACGCTATCCACCGGATAAATCACTATCCAGCGGATAGCGTGGTTTGTTTTGTTAACACTTATCCACTGGATAGCGATTTATCCGGTGGATAGCGTTACCCAGCCTTTGAACAACTGGGACCAGGTCTTCCAGAAGCTACCCAAAGAGCGGAAACAGAGCCCTTGTTCTGCCATGCGCCCACGGTATAGCTAGCAGTTGAAACCGCTAAAAACATGGCGGCGCTAACTGTCGATTACATTGCGTGGATTTTCACTTTTTGGGGGCAATTAACCTTCATTTTTGGTCTAAATTATTTTTGGTGGAAGTTAAAAACCTCGAAGAGACAAGAGGTAAGTTTCTTACTTGAAACAAAACACAACGTTTTTCGATTTAAAACGAAATGCCAGTCAAAGACCAAAGACGCTAGAAGTACCCTCAAATCAAAATTCTTGTCGCCAGCGCTCAACTTTCAGTCGCGTTGGCGACCAGCTGGTCGTAATTTCGCGAGAGCCCCCAAAAATTTGGGGGGTCTTAGGGGGTCTTAGGGGTCTTTGGGGTCTTAGGGGTCTTTGTTTTCAAGACACCCGTTCCCGGGTGCCGTTCGAAAGCTAAATGTACATGAAATGCGAAAATTTCGACAGAAACGGTACCAGTTTTTCTTCTTCGAATAAGGCCACGCATTTTTGTAGGAGAAATAAACTGGATAGAGCAAAAGAGAAGTAAACAAACAATGCAATGAAAGTACTTTGGGACTTGGGGGCGAGCGAAATAAAGTATTTTAACAAAAGTTTCTACTCAAGTTAGCTCTTGGAGACTAAAAAGGCGATTATAAAAATACCTACAGAAAAACAAGAAGAAAAATAGCAAAAGTCCACGTGTATTAAAACGAAAAATTGACAACTACATACCCTGCATAACAGATTTGGAGAACAACAAGACTAAAGACCTTAGTGATCCACGACCCAGAAAAACTACCAAAACATCCCGATTAAAAATTTGCCAAAAGTTGCTGTAGGAGAATTGTAATCCTGCAAACTGCGCATTTTTTAAAGTCTGGAGTCCCCAGCGGCTGAGGAGAAGAATAAGAGACATGTTGTTTGCAGTAATTTAAAGCTTGGGGGCAACCGGAAACATGTTGAAAATTTACTTCAAAGTTCAAAGAAAATCAGGTCAAACTCAAAATTTCCC
>JAHPZR010000801.1:125000-140000 GCA_019787425.1 Platygyra sinensis | reverse complement strand
GCGCCGTTCGAAAGCAAATCTCGGAGTTACCCACACGGAGAGCCTGTTTGCAGGCTACTCCTTTAATGTTTCAATATACAATGTAAATATCATTGTCTTTTAACATATTTCCAGAATTCAGAGGATACTTTGCAGGAAAAGAGTAAATGCTCGATGGATTCTGCTGTTTCTTGACAAAAGGTGCAAGTAGGGGAGGCAACTAAGCCAAATCGATAAAGCTTTTCGTTTGTATAGACAATGCGATTCAAGATTTTGTATTGAAACTCCCTAGTCTTCAAAGTTGAACGGAAAGGTTAAGAGTAAACTTTATCCCATTCCACATATATATCAGGGTATTTATCTGTTAGTTTTCTTTTTGCAGTGGGTGGAATTTGCTTCTTCCCCAAAAAGATTTCATAGATTTGTTTAGAGGAGATGTGGAGGATTGGAACTGAGTTTCCGTCTCCCAATCCAATTTTGTGATTGTTTGGAATTTCTTCAATCAACGACGAGTCAGTGAAAGATTTAGCAAAGGCGTGCCATTCAGCGGGAAAGGAATCGATACGGCTCATTAAAAAGAAATTTTGTTCAGGAGATAATGGTGAGGTGAGGTGCCGTACACGTTAAATCGAGGAGAGTTATTTGCCCGCACAACGTCACCTATCTTAAGGAATGCTAATTTAATCATATATGGACATTTTGTCAATGCAAGGAAACCTGTTGTTCCAGATAATTTCATTAATCACCTCATGAGAAGAGCTGGGTGTTTTCCTGTTTAGTTCAGACCAAGCGTCTAGACATTCCTTGTAGTAAGCTAGTAAGGAGATTTTTAATTTAGCCGTGTCGAAATTACAGTATAAAAGAAAATGTCCCCCAACTGGTCAAAGAATTTTTCCAAGAATAGTTTTCCAAGAGCTTGGGTAGTCTTGCAGAAATTTCTTTAAACACATGCCCTCCTTAGCTTTAATCAAAGATTCAATATCTAGCATTCTTAACCCGCCATTTTTAATATCAGATATTAAAGCATGGCGTTTAACTTTATCTTTTCCATTCCAGATGAATCCATAAAATTAATAATAGAATTTGTCTCTTTAATTATTTCTTTGGAAAGAGGTATAACCAATGCTCTATACATAATTTTAGGAACTGCAAATGTTTTCACGATTTGGATCTTTCCTAATAAAGACAGGCCACTCCATTTCCATGCATTAATTGATTTCTTCATGTCCTTTAAAGTTTGTCTGAAGTTTAGGACATCTCTTTGTTTCACATCATAGCCAAAGTACACTCCGAGGATTTTAATGTTTACACAAATATTGTGCTTTGGAAAGTCTACATCTTGTAAGGTATTGTTTCCAAGGGCAAATATTTCTGTTTTCTCATGATTAACTTTTAAGCCGATAAAATTGTTTTAGGATTAATCGTCAGTGTTTCATCACTGGTGAGTATTTTCCTGACACAACTCCTCTTCTTGTTTGATTTTTCTAGGTTCAAAAAATACTTGTTTTTCTTCTCACCTTTTTCATACCAAATTGCCCGAGAACCTATAATAGCCCCTTGAGTAATATAATCATAAAGTTCATCATAATTAGCTTGTATGCGTTCCAGTTCTTCGACATTCTGAATTGATGGCTCGGCATCACATTTTTCCTGGCAGCGACGTAATTTTCCTTCTACTTCAATTAGGTTGGCTCTTCTGCTTCGAGCTTTTATTTTACTGTAATCGATGGTAAAAAGTCGTATTTTATATTGAAGCAGATCCCACAGGACACGCTTATCAATAATTTCTTTAAATCAGTTCTTCTTGCCACATTTTAAAATTTCTGTCGAGTAATTGACAATACTCATTGTCGTTGACTAGCGTAGAATTAAATTTCCAAAAACTTGGTCCTCCTTTACTTCCATCAATACCATTCAGTTCTAAAGTTATTGCAGTGTGGTTCGATTTTGTCGAAGGTATTAGATCAACTGTCTCGACATCTTCTTGTAAAGTGTCACTTACCAACCAAAAGTCTAGCCGTCTCTGAATGATGGGAGATTTTTGTCGCCACGTAAAACGCCTTTCTGTTGGATTCCTAATACGCCATATATCAAGTAGGTCTTGCTCCAAACAAATATCCTCTAAGTTCTTAACCGATTCCTTCTTTTCTTTAATTCCCTCACTTCCATCTAATTCTGGGTCAAAGGTAACGTTAAAGTCTCCCCCTAATACAATAGAACAATCTAGCATAACACACGTCTTAATTTCCTTTGAGATGGATTTAAAAAGTTCGCTTTGCTCGGCACATTTATTTGGTGCATAAATGTTGATTAGAAGAAATGGAGTGTCCTGTATCATTGCATGTAATAGAATGTAGCGACCCTGATCATCCACCTTTGATGACACTAGTTTAAAATCAAGCTGTTCCCTCACTAGGATAAGAACCCCCCTGCTATGTGAGCTTCCGTGTGAGAAGAACATATCACCCTTCCATTGTTTGCGCCAAACATTTTCTACTTCTTTGGAACTATAAGTTTCTTGCAAGAAGCATATGTCAGCACCTGATTTACAAAGCCAGTTAAAAATAGTCTTCCTTTTGTCAAAAGAGCGAATCCCACGAACATGTAGTGATAACAACTTAAAATTAATGTTGTTCAGTCCCATTATTCGAAGAAAAAATGGTGAACAAAGGAGAAAAACTTAAATCCTTTTTTGGATAAGAAAGAGGTGGCTGTGGAAAAATGAATTCATATGAGCTGCAGAAATTACATATTAAGAAAAGAGAAAAACAAAACAACAACCAAACAAAGACAGACTAAGACACAAACAACAACACCTAACCAACACAAACAGAGACTCCACAATGTTAAAAGGCCGAAGCGCAAAATATGTGGTACATGTAATTTCAGCCTCTGGGATTTGAAACTGATAATACGAATTTGAAGTCATCTCTGACCACTACCAAAACAAGAGCAAGTGCTGAAATTCAAAGTTTATAGCTTCTGTGAGTATAAATTATTTCTAAGTTATCTAGGCAATAGCATTGATGATATTTTCAATAAAGAATATTGTCCTTACTTGAAACACTCAAAATGTCGGTCCTAATTGGGTCAGTTGTAAGACGATATTATTCGGCCACTAGAATTCCATCTATATAAAGTTTGTCTCGTTCTTGCCAGCTGAAGAATGCTCGTTTCCCTTCTGTTCTCGCTTGTCGAAGCCAAGTCTCGAAGGTTACACACTTACACAGGTTACACAGATTAATTCAGGGTTCTATCTAGGGTATTTGAGGGGTAGAAGCTTCCCCCAAAAAAATATTGTTATCATTACACTATTATATAAGTAACTAATAATGGAAAAATCATCCAGACTCGATGAGGTCAGTGCACATGAAGTAACTATTCCCTGTCTAACAACACGTGATCACAACTAAAAAATAAAATAAAATACCATTGTAACATTTCTCAAAATTGTGTCCCAAAATGCACCAGATTGCATCTCAGGGCATATTCATTTCAAAATATTTCCAGGGGAGCATGCCCCCAGACCCCCCTAGGAAGCTCATGGCCTTCGGACACTCGGGACTTCTCTCCGAAACAATAAATCCTAGATAGAACTCTGAAATTATGTCATTGGTGGGAAAAATTGCCTCTGTGCAAAAGAAAGGTGCGGATCACGCAAACGTTGGAGCATGAATCCCGTGATGATGCTCCCAAGAAATCAATAAACTTTAACCCATTGACTCCTGTGCTGCCTGTAACCGCCCGTGACAAGCCTTGGCCTTTCTTCCACTTCTGACCTCATCACTTTTGACCAAAATTGGCATCATCTATACTCAGCTTCTGCAGATGGAAAAGATCTTTCCAATCATTCCTAGATCAGAGATCAAAAAGATGAGTGAAAAACTCAGAGCAAAATTTCCTGCCACTACACCTAGGTGCTCCGTGGTAAAAATTGGCCGCCTCAATGACTCTTTCTTAGAAGTGTTTTAACCGCAAGCAAGCCCAGTAGAAGGTCAATCACTGCAGCAAAAAGAAAAGAAAAGGAGAAAGAGAACAGGGGAAAATATAAATTCAAAATCGGAAAGCCTAAAGACATAGGTCACATTCTTGTCCAAAAACTCAAAATTTTGAGCCAAAATGTTGTAAAGTGCGATCCTAGGGGCAAGAAGGGCTGTTGTGTAGCAGATGCATTTTCGACCAGATTAAAGCTAACTTGGCCGAAATCCAGCCTCAAAACCACCAAAATGTCTAAAAAACTAACTGCCTGGTTTTAACTTTTTGATGTTTTTGACCAATAAAAATGGTTCCTAGAACGTTAGCAAATAATTAAATGATTTTTTTGTTGACAGGGTCAGCATGTAATGGACTTGAAACTATTAATCTGATCAACAATCCAAATGGCTCAATCTACAGTCCTGGGCATCCTTACAATTATGATGACAATGAGAATTGTCGGTGGCTCCTTATTGCTCCCTATGGAGGCAAAGTGCTCCTCTACTTTACAACATTTGAAGTGGAAGATAATTCATGGTGTAGCTATGACAGTGTAGAATTGTTCGATGGAATGGACAATTCCGCCACTCGTTTGTCAAAAAGCTGTGGTAGTAATCTTCCTTCGCCAGTCTATTCGTCCGGCAGATACATGTACATGCAATTCAAGTCTGATTCTTCCGATACAGAGAGAGGGTTCGTGGCTCATTACAGGAAACTTACTGATTCATCAGGTGCGTTTATTAAAAAATGAACAAGCTAACCTCTTTAGGGACACCAAAAGCGCAGATGTGAGTGTCAGTATGTACAGACGGAGAAAATACCGTGGAGGAGACATCTTCACTATGAACAATTCACTTAGTCCCAGAATGAATCAAGAATTCAGGTAACCTTTCACCAGGTAATACAGCCACTTTCATGATACAGGCACTCAGGTCTGCCCCTTCAGTGTCCGTATATAAGAGGTTCGACAGTTTTCAACCATATTGTATTTTTACTCGCATAATAGGACAATCAATGTAACACGATGTATCAGTTGGTCTGCCACCGACCAAGTAGTAAGCCTAGCTGCTGGAGCTTATCTCGGTTTCCATAAAATTTAACTACGAACAGTTTTTCTTCTACACCCTGGATGGGATGCTAGGCCATCACAGGGTAACCAGCCAGGGTAAAGTTTACTGGTACCCATTTGTATAGCTGAGTGGAGAGGGGCATTGTGAGAATAAAGTGTCAGAGCCAAGAACCCAACACAATAACTCTAGCCAAGTGCCCATTTCTTGGAGGTCCCAGAGATCCCACATTTTCGCACCCGGAAAGCCCCTAAAGCCACAGCAAAATCTCGAAATCATGATCTTTATATGTAAAACTCAGAATGAAGACTAAGAATGTACAGAGGTTCTCTTCATACAAGAAGTTTCAGACGTATACACCTCTCTGTTTTTAGATACAGATTAACTAGAAATGGTTTCGCAGGCTGAAAATATTCGTGGTCTCTGGAGGAACAAGCCCTGGTGTTAGAAGTCGTACTGCTCGGCCCTGAGTCAGGTGCCACTCAAACAAGCCATTGCGCCGCCCAGGGAAGAGAAACAGAAATCACCTCCAAATAACGGGCATCTAGAAATAATAGAATTCAGAATAGCCAATGACTGAAAAAGACAGATCTAAGGCAAATGGTTTGAGTTTGAAAGAAGGAAGTTCGAATCACTTGGGTCAAACTGGTCGTGTTTGGTTGTTTTCTATCCATCCTTGTTGCTGTTTATTTTTTATTAGTTGAGTGAATAAAATATTGTCCTAGAAAAGGGAAATTTCGAGTAAAAAGTCTTTTGCACATCAAATTAAGTAACATTGTTAATGATGGTTATAAACACAGTACAATTAGCATCAAAATCACGGACTATTACTAGCTAGGATGTTCTGCACACTGTGATTGGCTAAATAACATATACACCATTGTAGTGTGAAGAATACTCGACGGACATGAAAAAGTCTCCGCTTCTCGCCGTCTTCATCCCTTATTCCTGGTGCAACTTAATAGACATGGACTTTTGGCGAATAACTCTTTATTGAGGTACCAATAGAGTGGACATGACAATATTACAGGAATAATCGTGTGGATTTCCTGGGGTTACAGTGAGGTACAGTTGTTGACGTCATTTTCAGTTATGAACTTCGTTCACTTTTACATTGTTATTTCAGGTTGTCCACAGATTGTCCCGGGAGCTTCTGCTGGTGTCATTTACAGCCCTAACTTTCCTTGGAACTACCCAAACAGCATATCGTGTAACTGGACAATAACAGCAGAATATTGGAGGAAGATAAAATTAAGTTTCAAGAAATTTAATTTAGGGTGGAGCAGTTACTACTGCTCCGACTACGTGGAGGTGAAAGGTCGTTATGGTTACCAAATAGGAAAGTACTGTGGTTCTCAAATCCCTTCACCTGTCATTTTGTCAGAATCTATACATGTTCAGTTCCACTCTGATTATTGGACCAGTTATTCGGGATTTTTGGCATTCTACCAAACAGGAGTCAGCTTTCCAACTCCAAACCCAACGACGTACTGGCCACCACACACGTTCGTGTACCCAACTACATACCCAGCTACCTACTCGCCGCCTAAAGCTTCACTTTACGCCTGTAACATAGATTATCAAACAAGTAAGTCCAATTTTGCACACGTTTCAATATTACTATCAATGCAAAATTATGGAAGTGAATCACTCTGAATAATACCAGATAATACCGAGCCGCTTCACGGTAATGGTATGGTCTAGCTCACACTTCTGACATAACGACTTAAACATGATCAAGATAAATATTTAAGAAATAGAAAACACGTACCATGTTTCTTTCAAGTTTTAGTATAAATCTACTAGCGTTCTATCACGAATGCCGTTCTCTGATTGGCTACGCTACTCACTATCTATTTAAACAATAGAGTGTTTCTGTCGAGGAACTATCGGCTGATAGTTGCCCCGCGGAAATTTGATGTCCTTAAAACAAATATTTGCCCGAGAAGCGAAGCTTCGAGGGCAAATATGCTAGTTTTAAGAACATCAAATTTCCAAGGGGCAACTATCAGACCGATAGTTCCGAGACATAAACACTCTATTGTCTTTATTGTTCACCACTAAATTTTCCCGTAGCGGCATGCCTCAAAACTGAAAACGACAAGAATATCTTTATCAAAATTTCCAACCGCTATTCAGCGCTTAGGTGTTTCGTATTTCCCGTTGTATCCTCTTCAGATGATGTTACATCTATACATGTATAAACAACTTTATCTCAACTGTTGACTTCTTAAGAACACGGCAAAAAAGGTGGCGTTTACCGTGAAGAAAACGCGCGGTGAATTTACGCAAAACGTGGCATTTGCTTACATTTACTGGTGTTCACCGATCGGAAAATCCAAGGTTTTCCAATTGTTTTGCTGTCGGTGAATTCGAGTATTCGTTCCATTATCCGGTATTTTCCCATTACGGTGAACGTCGGAAAACGCATGTTTTCTGGAATTTGCCGGTCTGTTAACACTTGGTGAATGTCTTGTTTGCCTGTGTTCACAGATGTTTTCCCGGTGTAAAACTTCACGTTCACCCGCGGTTTACAGTTGAAAACCGGCATTTTCCCTTGTTTTCCAGAACGGCAAATGCCGTTAAATTTCGGAAAACACACCGTTTACCAGAATTCACCGCTCGGTTAACGTAAGGAAAGCATGGTGCATTCCCGCGTTCACAGGAGTTTTCTCCTGTTTTCTTGTATTATCCGAGAAAGGTGAATTCAAGGGAATTCAAGAAAACGCATTATTTTCCAGCGTTCACCGTTCGGTAAACGCACGGAAATTATTGTGTATTCCTGCGTTTTCAGACGTTTTCTTGCATTTTCTCTGACAGCAAACGCGGGTGAATTCAAGAAAACGCTTGTTTCTTGGCGTTCACCGTTCAGTTAATGGATTGAAAATTGTGCGTATTCCAACGTTTTCCTCGCGTTTTCTTGCATTTCCTGGGACGGTGTATTCGGGTGTTTTCAGTGCGCATCGGCCGGCATTGCTCGCTCACTCTCACCCCGTGTTCGAGATTCTTTTGATCTTTCTACAGTCCCACGACCTGCTGGTTACCAATGTTCAGGCGACTAAAGCTCATTCCCTTTCCCAGTCAAAACAGCAAAAACAAAAGGCATTGCTAATTTTAAAAATATGATTTATTTAAAATTCTGTAGCGCTGTTTACTATCTACAGATGTACAATTATTCACATAAAATATGAGCGTAATTTTAATTATATTTTCCTACCCTAACAAACCAGTTGTAACACATATAGTTTAGCAAGAAAGTTCTTTCACTTGACTCTTAAAGGGAATATTATTTATTAAAAATATCTATTTGACAGGCGCAAAATCACCCTCCCAACAAGAACATTAAGCCTATCTTACTTTGAAAACAGTGTATCATTTTGTCCAGGTAATACCACACACAATGTATTGCTATTTAAAATAAGATTCTGATAAATGATCTGGATGGTCACAGGTCACAAAAGCTACATGAAAATAAAACCTGCTTAGCTTTTAGAACAAAAATTAAAATTTGAATTACAGTAAAGCTATTCAAAATAAATCATTTGATAATACAGAATAAAAAGAGTATCTACTATCAGTTCTTAAGGCCACTTGATTCAATTTTTGTTCCAAACAGCAACTCAGATACTAAAACACCAATTTGTAAGAGTATTTCAGTATCATACTACATGTACATAATGTGGGTTTTGAACATTCAGTGTATGTTGAGTCAGCATTTACTATTTATGACTTTGATAGCATTGTGTACACTTTCCTTTCAAGGCTACTTGGAAAATTCTTGTATGGGAGCTGTAATCGTTAGCAAAAGTAGGCCTGTTAGAAACAAATACAATCTTATAATGCGATTTCAATCAATACTTTGGAATTCCAACACCTGGTTGCCATAATCATAATTAATAAAGCTGCATAAATTAAGCATGTTTACAAGAATTGTGGTTTGTTTAACATGTTTACTGTTTAACATTTTGAGTACCAGTGTGAACACAGCATAAATTGCATGTCTTAATAAGCCAGTAGCCAACTTCATCAAATACTGTAACAGGCCTTTTATAGTGTTAACCTTTTAAACTAGCCAACAAGCAAACAATCTGAGAGAAAAATGTCACCTAACTAATTAAATGAAGGGTTTATGCAAAAACAATGAATCTGGATGACGTAAATTAAAATTATCTTTCTTTATGCCCCAATATTGATTTCAATATCTGGTCTGCATGCCAGAAAAGACAAAAGTAAACATAATAATCATCAATTTTGCACAAAACCCTAAAACAAAATTATAATGCCCCTTAATCAGCATGCACATGCCAAAAGCAAGTGTTGCGGGACTCCAGTCATGGTCCTTTCACTAGGAAGACCCAAGAATCCAGCTCACAGACTGGAGTTTTTGTTGGGATGTCATGCCCGCCTTCCAATGCTCATCAAGCAGCTGAAATTAGTACTTGCTTACATCATCTGTCCTCCAGGTGACAGGTCTGGTGGCCAGAGTATCACCCTCTACATCAGACTCATCTGAAGAGATTAGGCCTGTACATGTACATGTATGCAGGGCCTCATACATTTGACCACTCTTTTCCTCTTCTCTGACCATCTTCAGTCTTCTGTCAAGCTTCTAAAGGGAGTTGATAAATGTATTATTTAGTGACTTTGTAAATGTTCTATATTCAAGCAAATCATGAGCTGACGGTTACTGTGTTACATACTCTGCATACTTATTCTGCAAGGTGATTTATCATTTTTTTAGATGCAACTGCATGTATATGCACCAAAACATCTGGTGCAATTTTACATGTTATGCAAAGAAAAGACAGCCATTAGGAGTCACTCGCATTGTAATATTAACAGCCTTTATCACAAATACAAGGATTACATGCAAGTCTTCATAATATTATTGTTTGTAAACTCTATTTCCAGAAAACAAAGTTGTAAACTGCAGGTAATTTTCAAAATCTCTTGCACTTGCTGTAAAGTTTTCTGTTCTGATCGCAATAAGAACAGCATCACACATGAGGCACTCAAGCAGTCAGCAGACACCCATGATCTCATGAAAATAGAAAAATGCCAAACTATCCGGCTAGAATTTTATTTGCCTTTGTTGCAATTTATTGATTAAACTGGTTTAAAAATGATATTCCAAAAAACATACATTACATGCACGTGTTGTAGTTTAAATTTATTTACTGTTTAAATTTAGGAATTTAATTTAGATACTGGTGGTTGCTTCTCAGCAAGTTTTGAAGTTGGCAGACACCAACAAGAACTTTCATCCCCACACTAACAAATAATTATTTTATTGTTTATTAAGTTGTCAGATCCAAACCAGAAGCTCCTAGACAAGGGAACTCCTAGTATGTATTTTTGACAACAAGTGATCAACTCAATTTAAATGGTACCACTGTCTTGTATTTCTGGAGGACTGGTCTGCTAAACTCCAAATGTTTGATAAGAAATTGTGCAACATTTGATACCCAGGTTTTGACATGTTCATGCTCACGTCAGTACATGTACACTGTAGATGCAACCAGTCATACTGTATGCCAAATAGCAAGTACAAGAAGAGATGCAATTTACCCTAGGTGCACTTAAGGAGCATTTTTATCACTTAAAACAGCAAGTACTTCACTTACCTCGAGGTCATTAACTGCACTACAGTGCAAAGAATTCTGAACAGTTTCACCCAGTAAGAATGTCAGCCACAGTACAAGTGCCTGAAACCTGAAGATTTAAATATGGCAAATAGTAAGCTACTTGTATATGTATGAATGACACAACAACATACACATGCATTGTACAGTGTGCAAAGAAAGACCTCTACTGCTCAGGGTTGATGGAGTTTGCAATCAGGCTCATGGATTTGGTCTGTAACTTGTCGAATAGGCAAGTGAAGTTTCTTACAAATATTAGGGGAATTTCAAATTGCACAATAACTGTGAGATGAAATTTTTTTGCAGGGGAGGAGGGGGGGGGGGGGGAGGCTAGTGAGAATGATTTCTGGGCTGGCACATTGTAGTTATAACTTGCCTAAAGAGCATGTTTGTAAATTTATTTTCTTTGCACCCTGATTATTTGAATGTGTTTCTAAAATAAGATGACACAGGCACAGAATAAACTAAAATGTTGCAACAGGTCATTAACATGTAGAGAGACTGTATTGGTGCTTTCATTTAAAGATGAGCACAAATTGAGCAGTTTTGAAATACTTTTAATTTGCTAAGTGCACATGTACATGTATGTATGTTTATACTATTTCATATCCAGGTTTTTTTTGGAAACTGTGGGATTTCACACAGAAACTTAAAAAAATTGTAATTTTGTCCTGAAAGCCTTGTAGCCATGTTAGAATAGTGCCACTTACATTGAATATGGCCTATATGTATTTACAAGAAATGTTTCTCAGACCTTCAGAAAAGCTGTAATGTTTACAAACCATGTTAAGTTAAAGGATAATCCTTTGCACTAGTGGAACGATTTCATGATATACACGTAACTTCATGCTCAGTTTCTGAGAGAAGAGAAAGATTACATGCAGTGGTTACCAAACTGGATTCCTGGGCCAGGTTGTTTGGAGCCCAATTAAGCTAGCCCATGTAAGTGAGAATTTTGATTTCGGTTTTGTAACTTTTCAGTGAGGTTTTCTTTTTATATTGCTTGTTAATATCCTTGAGTTTTAAGTTTTCATAATCTGAAACTACCCAAAACATAATCAGTGAAAAACATTTTTTACAAGAAAAATTAATACTTCGGTTAACTTTTAATCTTGGGTTAGCATTAACTGGCTTTCATACAAACCAGCCCAGATTGAGTAGAACAAGTTCAAGACCTGACCAAGGTCACTGTTTTGAAAGTTCTTAAATGTACATTCAGAAACTTAGCCATGAAACTATCAGAAAACTTAATTCTGGATGATCATTAATTCATGGCAGTGTCCGTCCAATACTCTAATGGAGAATATTGGAATGGCAATGGAGTACCAGTATTCTGGTTGGATGATGTATTTGTTATTGGCCTTCTGTACTAATTTAGTCATGTACTATTAGTATACACGGGCAGTGGCAGATTTCATGATGGGAGGTAAATGTAATCCCTGGCTGGACTGCTATCACACCCAGGAAGGATGCACAGTTGCAGACACTTACAGACACGTAAATATAACATGGATTATTTGGCCAATAAGCTCTGGTGGTGTGGGAGGCCTGGACAAAAGCAGATTATACTTTTTTAACCATGGATTTATCTAGTATGTATTTTCACGCAGGATCATGTATACTAAACACAATTTGTAGTCAGGAGTCCATCAGTACCCTAGACTGATACCCTTAATTGACTCTCCATTGGCATTTTGGTTGACACTCAATCAACTGATACAACGGACATCTCGGTCAAGAGTCAACTTTTTTTGATCAATGCATATAAGTCGGTCAGCACTCTGGTGACTATGGACCGAATGTTGATCAAGTGTCAGTCAAGATGTCAATCAAGTGTTGGTTGAGTGTTGACCGACCATTGATTGGTTGTTGATCGTTTGTGGGTCAAGATGTTGATTGACACTTGCCCACAATGTCTTTACTACACATGATTATTCATGCATAGAGTTGTGTAAAATATTGTGTTATTATTACTGTATTATTACTATTATGCATGGCTGCATTGAAAGTATTTGTGTATGTTACTATATCATAAAAAAAATATATATGAAAATCTCTCTCTGACAAGACAACATTCTTAGGGATAAAATGTGCTATAAATGTACTTTAAGCATGTTAAGAGCACATTTCTATATAATCTCCTTTGCTAAAAATGAACTGAGGATGTCTATAATTTCAACAACGTTTAGTTAGTTTGAGTGTATGTTGTAGAAAGCAGATTCATCAAGATTATGAACTTTGGGCTACAGCTTACCTGGACGTGGTAAACGTTTTCAGCAGTCATGATTTCTGCTCCAGATGGGTTGTTCAAAGTCATAATAGCATGTTGTATAGACCAAAGAGGAAGGCTATCCATCTCTTGGTGTCTGAAATAGTTCTTTGTAGCACGATACCGTATTCAGTTTGTCGCTGAATTCCATAACGAAGGCGACTCGCTCGATAATTTGTCACACGCAGTCCTCGCTAAATGGAGTTTCCTTCGTCTAAGTTTCTTCAAATTCCACTTCTTACCGTTTGTTGAATTGCTGAACTAAGATCTCTTGACTCAAAGCTAAGGTACAATGTAGTTCTAACCGATCGCAAAAACCAAAAGAGAAAACCGTCTTCAACGAAAGGCTTCACACCTTTCAAAATTGGCGGTAAATCGGCTACATCAGAGAATTTTGATAAGGTACGTCATGTACGGGTGCATGTTTGGTCTTCCCGCGGCAAAGCCGCTGACCCCAGCAGTCTCTCTCTCGCTGGTCCCCAGTTTCTCGTGCTTCGAGCTTGCCTGCTTGAGACTGAAATCCAAGCGCCTGAGGAGGAGGCAGTAACAAGTCAATTTGGTCTCATGATTGCTCAAACACATTATCTTGCTGATTGCTGGGTCTGCTTACGAACACGTTTTACCTCGATACATAGAAATTAAAGTGAGATTTTGAGGGAAAAAAATGACCAGGCCCAGCCCTGGAGGAGCCCATTACCTGCCAGGCTCCGGTTGTTCAAAGGCCGGATAGCGCTATCCAGCGGATAATCACTAACCAGCTGATAAGTGTTGACAATGCAAACCACGCTATCCACTGGATAGTGATTTATCCGGTGGATAGCGTTATCTACTTTTCGAACAACCGGGACCATATGGTCTTTACCCCAGTCGTTCCGTAAAAACCATCATATTATTGAACTCTTAATTGTAAACGAAATTTTCCATAAAACGAATTTGTACTGACAACCAGACTTAAAAAAAAAATATTGGTTAGTAAATTTCGTTGAAGGCGCTCTTTACAATTACGCATGCGCTGATGCCTTCGGATTAACAGCGGTAACCACAATGATGGAAATTCACAAGTCGGTCTAAATAAATAGATTTTGCAACATTCACCATTACAAGCTAAAAGATCGGCCAGAGTTCAAGGTTTGCATCAAATACGCGGCAGCGTTAAGTGGGTTTGGGCCCGGTGCGAGTCCTCCCATGCAACTGATCCTAGGGCATTCCTCTCTCAAGCTTTGCGAAATTGGTGAGTTGCGCCTCCACGTAGGTCGGTGAGATGTAAAGAATGTTCCGCTGCGAATATTTTTTTTAACACTTTATGTAAATATGAAATATAGTAGTCGGAAGTGATCAAAAACGTTATTTAGCCTTCTGTTATTGATGTCGTTACTCGAACTAAGATTAAAGAAGCGTAAAAAAGCGTGTTGCAAGCAGAAAATCATATATAAAACATGAATTTCCTTCTGGTTTGAAAACAAACCTTTAAAAATTGCTTTTTTGTTTACAAGTTTTTATGATTGCGGCGTGATCGAATGAAACTTTTGCGCGAACTATTAAAAACGTCCTTCAGTGATTTTTCCTTCCTGTAAGATACAATTGGTTAAAGATATGTGCAAGTCTAGGTTGCTGTTGAATGATATGCCAGTGTTTCATTAGAATCTTTTTAAGATTCGGTGTAGCCTGGTTATGAGTTGTAACGTAAAATTAATTATTTCGCCTTCTTTGTTTTGTTACGAAGAGCCTCTGTTCTGTCGGAGAACTGAACTTCAGTCAGGATTTTATGGACGAGCGCCGTGGGATAGCCTCTGTTACAGAGTCTTTGTTCAAAGTCTCGTTTGTATTTATAAAAATTATCCTTGACTGAGTTGCTTGTTAATTAAAAGACGGAATGCTTCTCCTTTGATAAAACCCTTTTTCGTGTTCAATGTGTGGCATGATGAGAAGTGTGTATACTAAAAAGTTTCAGTGGGCTTGAAGTGGGTTTGTGAATCGAGAATTCTAAGAGTTGAAAGGCGAGGTTCTTAGAATATCAGTCTGTGTCCCCGGCAAAATTCGGCTGAGCGAAGCGAAAGAGGATATAAGA
>JAHPZR010000801.1:97500-117500 GCA_019787425.1 Platygyra sinensis | reverse complement strand
GGTACACTGATACCTTAACATACTGCAGCTTGCAACCGCTCTAAGGGCGCGTTCGTTTGGGATCAATCCGGAATAAGAATAATTGGAGTAATGTGAGTAAGCGTTTGTTTGGGAGATATTCTCAGTCTTGAATACCTGGATTTCCATTCCGGCTATTCTGCTCCCATGAGCAGAATAGCCGGAATATATTCCGGAATATATTCTTATTCCGGAATATCCCAAACGAACGCGCCCTAAGAACCTTGGGAATTTTATAGCGGATACACTTTAGAACAGACAAGACGTCACTTCTATCCTTAGACATTGTGTTAGTAATTGTGATCTCACCATTAAATATGTCACTTTTTCTTTCAGATATTTTTGTTGCAAAGTCAAGTTCGTCGTCCATTGCAAGCAGTTCAGATATCGACGGCTATTATCCCACCAGCGCACCTTACTCGACGTGTACATTTAAAATTGACACGGCCAATGGTTACATTCTGGAGTTGAAGTTTACAAAGATGAGAATATCGAGCTGTTCGAGCTGCTCGTGTGGATACGTAAAAGTTAGAGATGGAACCTCGTTATCTTCTCGGCTTCTGGGCACCTACTGCAGTTCAAACTATCAAGATGTTGTGACATCTACCGGAAATCACATGTTTGTTGAATATTATGCCGAGGGTCGGAGTGACAAATTTAAAGCAACAGTCCGTTCCAAAAAAGGTACTGACCTCTTAGTTATTATATGTTTGTCAGAAATTGTTGTTTATCAGTTTGGTTTAATTAAATCCTGTGTATGAAAACCGTAATGATTCATCGGTCACCTCAGATAGCAGATGTCTGCAAAGTGTTCTCCCTTGCATGTTTAATCATTTTTTGTGAGTCACGGAAGTAATTGTTAAATTAGACAGGTATGCGCAGTTCAAAATCTGAGATTATTAAAATGAGTGAGTTCTGAAAGGTTGTTATCACAATCCGAAGTAATGGGAAATACAACTTAAACTTGTGAATAAAATGCCCAAACCAGTTTTAAGTGGATATGTTTTTGTATGAATTTAATCAACGCTAGTCAGTGTTGTAGATTAAATTTAACATATTCTTATAATCATACCGCATAACAGAGAACGTTCACAGTACAAAAGAGTTACTTTGTTATTTAATTCCTTTTGTAGGTTTAGGGGTCAATGTTCCTGCCATTGTGGTGCCCATTGTTGTTGCAGTTGTCCTGTTTACGATCATCTTTATTGTAATCAAGTCCACCAAGATCAGACGTTTGTCTACTGTACATGAAGTTCCTTTACAATCCTTTGCACGTGGAGCCGAGCAGCCACCACCTACACTGTCTCCGTACTCTAATACAGAGTTTGGTATGAACCATCAACCATCTGCCCCAAATACAGAGCTTGTTGTACCACCTTATCACGAACCACTAGCCACAGCTTCTCATCCTCCACTTCCATCCTCCACTGATTATTCTCAAGGCAACACCAACATGCCATCGGCAGTTGAGACGGTATAGATGTAAAGGTTTTCAAAATGGTCTCAAGGAATTATGGAAGTTCCTCGACGGCTGATTTTGTTGGGAAAAAAATTTCCCAGATAACAGTATGTAGTCTCGAAAGTAAATGTAAAGGCATTAGATGAACTGGTGCAATGCAAATACAGTGGAAGCCCGCCTTACACTGAGCCAACTCGATACAGTACGGTCAATTTCTTCTGTCCAAAACAATAACTGGTCTGTCAATTCTCAAAGAACCCCTTCAGTTATACGACCACCCCGTTAATACGGCCATATTTTTGTGGCCCCTTGGTGTGCGGATGATCGAGTTTCCACTGTAGCTGTGATAGTAACCGATAGTACATTCAAAACTATTTAGTTTTTGTAGCGTTAGGTACTCGACTAATTATGTAAATGGCGTGGAAAAATATTTGCTTAACTTGAGAACCCGCTATAAACATTTAATAAGGTGTTCATCGTAATTCGCATTTAATGAAGCACCCTAATTGCTTAGTTTTATATTTGTTAGCAGTTTGAAGCTAATATTTTATTTACTAATCTAGATCCTGAAGCTTAGTGGTTGGAGCCATATCCGACGCGTGTGCGCAAGGTCACGGGTCCGTGTCTCTTCCGGCACTGACTTTGTGTCTTTCTCATGTAAAAATTAGTAGTTTTTTTTTTGTAGAATGCAGACCTGCAGTAGCCTGAGCCATGCTAAAAACATATTCTACACTCTACTGCAACGCCTAAGTGGTGAAAAAGATTGAACCTCGAATTGTATCCCTTCCTCGTCGCCAGTGTTGTGTCCCGAACTAGTCGGTGATAAGGAGGGATTAAACCACATTGTACTAAACGACAAAGATCACTTTATTCAGCCATGATAGCTCGTGCTCGACTACAGCGAGAGGATCTGGGTCTAACATTATACCAGGAGGGGAACTGGGTCCTAATACACCACGAACCCTGCTTTTGATGTGACAGTTGGTAAAAAGTGCTTTTCTCAGAAAAATTTTCCTTTGGTAAAATAGCAACCGTCTCGGTTGACACTGGCAACGTGGTTATTCTTGGCTGGGAGTTCAAAAGGGGCATTTCTTCTTTTGAAGGGAAAAAAGATGGGGGAGCAGGGATGGTGCAGTGGTGAGAGCGCTTGCCTCCCACCAATGTGTCTCGGGTTCGATTTCCGGACCCGGCGTCATATGTGGGTTGAGTTTGTTGTTGGTTCTCTACTCTGCTCCGAGAGGTTTTTCTCCGGGTACTCCGGTTTTCCCCTCTTTGCGAAAACCAACATTTTCAAATTCCAATTAAATTCTCGAATGCACGGGCATTTCTGAACGAGTTCTTGTGAACTCCTTGGGGCTCCGTGGGTAAACAAATTACATATTTACTTTTCATATACTTCTTATTTACATATTTACGATGAGCGATAGAGCTTTGTTCCACAGGAACAGGTTAGAGAGTAGTTTTAATAGTTGTTTTTATTATTTTACTTTCCACAATTGTAGTATTGTATTTACATGTTTAATCAGTGTTAAACAGTGTTCCCTGTAAATATTTCATTTTAGTTTTATATATCGTGACCAATTATAGGGTTAACAGGCCATTTGTGAGTTGCCTTTTGCCTCTGTGTGAAGACGAGTCTTTGTGCTAAACCATTCAGGTTCATTTTCATACAGATCAAACCTATTTTCATAAGAAACGTTTTGCACAAAGACTTGTTTTGAAACAGAGGCACAAGGTAACTAGGACATGTCCTATTCTGCTATGCGGTTATTGACATTATTGACACTGTGACAGTCTTGGGAGAAAGGAGTGTGTCAATCAATGTGTGCTTCGACCCTAGTCAAATATGTTTTTACATTCGGCGGAACTAAACTGTGACAGTCACAAAGAATGTAAATATTTTCCAGTTGGTATGAAATGCACGTGTCCCATTATTGCATTGATTTAGCCTTTTGTTATGATTTTATATAAGGTTTGACAGTTGTAATATATTCATCTCAGCTCAGAGTTTGAGGCCCCGTCTGCACTTTGTTTCTACGGTAAAGCCTACCGTCTACAAAACAGTTCATCACGAAAACTGATCTTTAAACCGGTGGAATATGAAAACGCCATCTTTGCGTTGTACTATGGACGCAGAACAAAGCTTTCGCCTGGCCGCTAAGCTTTCTTAAAACACAAATCCAAAATGACCGCTGGTCGTTGCGTGTTCAAATTTCTTTTGCGTAGTGTGGACGGAAAACACTTGATGCGGTTTGAGAAGGAAAACACAGTTTTCAAATTTCTCTCGCGTGATGTGGACGGGGCATGAGCTGCACACCTATCTCTGTGTACGAGTCATGAATATAAATAGGAAATGCTGCAATTTGATTAAAATTCTTGTTTAAAAATGACAAGGCCTTAGTATTTTGAGAAATATGCATTATGCTTTTCTCCTGACAACTTGGTAATACTTCTTGAGTGTGAGCTGTAAAATACATCCATGGTCTTAAACGAAGGCACAAACAAAAGCAATTTACCAAATTCGAGATCTCTAGTGAAAGACTTCACAGTGAAAGTCAATTGAATCATTTGGTACAGTGGAGGATACCGTATGGTAGTACGGTAGGAAATGTTACCGATGTTACCAATCTGTTTATTGAGGAAATCAATCACTCAAACTGAGGGCGATCAAAAATGGTAGGATGTCGCGCGGCCATATTACCTCTCGCCACATTGACTGTCGATGACAAGTTTCGCATGCTGATATCAAAATAGGTATCATTTCTATCATTTCCAGTAGGAATACTCTTGACAACTTCGAATCTCGGTATCATTATCGATAACTGGATGTGGCGGCTTGCCACTGCGAATAAAAGGAGATTTTTCTCTCCGTTGGCTGATCGATCACGGTTATCGCTGAAACCACTGGCTCAAACCGTGCAAGTGATCGCTTACGCTCAGGAGGGAGGGTGTGTCTCCAGGCAAATTAGTGGTTTAGTCATAGCTACCAGTGTGACGTCACGTCATACATCGGTGATTTTCGAATAGCGGCCAAAATTTTTTGCTTCGTTAACTGAAAGAAAAGTGGAAATTTCTAACTTTTTGATGACTTGATTACTTTGTTCAATGTTACCCAGGATTCAAAATATATGAAAGACTTCTTTGCAGTAATTTGCGGTAGGATAAGTTATTCGAAAGCCTCATATTTTGAATAGAAACATACTAACAAGTGCCTGAGACGTCGACAAAGTTTAATGGATTGACAACGTTTTTCCGGAGCCCACGCAGAAATGCGGAGATGTCCTGATCCCAGAATAGGAGGTTTGGTACATGGTATATTAAGTTTGCTCTGTGCTGAAAATTAAGCCTTCAGTACTTATGGTTCGTCTCAACAATCCCTTCAAAGTTAATGGAATGAAGTTTGGACAGCGACTTCAGAATACCCGGCCACGATTGCGTTACATTGAACGCTTAGTCCCGTAGTTCAAAGAGGCGTTGCACATACTTTGGGACAAAGCGACACTTAACGCACAGGTCAAACATGTTAATTTAAAACTTTCTGAAAGTGTGGCCTATTGCTTCTGTGATCATTGTTTGCAAATCTAGCATACCGTTAAAATGACGAAAGCTTTTATTCTAGATGTGAATTTGTTTTCCCGTTGATTAGAGGACATCGAAGTAAATCAAGCTAGAGAGGCAAATTAGACAACTCTAGCCCTTGGGAAACGTAATTTTGTTAGCTACGGAAGTCTTTATGTTTCCCAAGATGCCCACAAATGCTTATAATAGGGAGCTTAAGCACGCATGTTTTTGAGACACGAACGGTAACCGCAGGTGAGTTCTTTTCATTTTTAACTTGCCCTCACACAACCACATTCAGAATACTAAGTATCTTTTCTTCATTAGAGATGAATAGTAGAAAAATGTTGGAGACAATACGGTCTTAGGAAGGGAAATGTTTTCTTCCAGTTGACGTCCGCCTCTCAAAAACGCGCGTGCTTAAGCTCCCTAATTACACAAGCCGCGTGCTCTTCTAGAAATGAGCCCCCTCGGCTCCCCGGAAAGAAAGATCCCGGGGCTTGAGTAATTTGAAGACATAAAATTCTACAGTTGACTAAATCTGCATTTAATGTGGTTACGTCTGGTGAAACAGAGCCCAGCAAAAGATCTAGACATTCCCTGGACATTTCCTCGTTTTGTCAGTAGTCAGTACTACTTTTCGCTCTTTGTCGCTGGTCGGTTAACCCCATTCAGACCCTCGACTGAAGATGACAGAAGTTTCTGTTGAAACATGTTTTTTTTAACTGAAAAGTGTTGTGGTTTTCTTACAATTCGTCAGTTCCTCTCAAAAATGGTAACTGAAGGCTACACTAATTTAGAACAAACTTTCTTTCCACCCGGAAGCAATGCTAACAACATATACACTTCAACAAACTAGTCATAGTTTTTGCCCTCTTACCTGTCAACGCCCGCAACGCAGGTTACTTGCGAAGTGAGCAGAGTGAGGTTTTTCTCGGAGATTTGCCGCTCACGCCTATGCTCTCCAAACGTAAGCCTTCCCGCGGGCTAGTCAATTAATATGCCTTTTTACACTTCGATTACATTGTAACGATTAATCTAAGCAAGTTTCTCTATTCACTTTGCAAAGTTTAAAACATTCTGTAGGAAGGATTCAGAGACATATCAAACTTTCGAAGATTTAAGGTGGCCCTGAACCCTACCAAATATTGGATAAAAAAAATGGGTGTCATGGAGCCGTTTTTGAATTATATACCACTTATTAACCGAGAGTGAGGTTATTACAAGGAAATCTCAGACTGAGGCGATAGCGAGGTCAATACATCAACGCAGAGGTCTGAGAGTTCTCTTTAATGACCAAACGGACAAGGTTAAAAAAAGTATTTATTATATGGCCTTTTTAGCGCTATTCTTAAAAAGAATACAATAAAATCACCGGAAGTAATTTTCCACATCCTCTTGCGAGCGTTATGACTCTCTTCGTCGCTCATACTAAAGAAGTATCTGTATGCTAGTTTTTCTTTCAGTTATTAAAAATATAGTTGTGCTTTGTCCCTTTGTCCCTGTTGCACTCGTAGCTTTTACTCAGAACTCAAAAGAGCCGTCCAACCGAGATAATGCCGAGATTCACCCTGATGCCCGGTCATTACATGAAAATCTTGCCCGCTCAGCAGCCTATCAGAGCGCGCGTACTACTGTAGCCATATAGTAAAGTCGCTTAATTTTAGCAAGTTGAACCGTTGGAAGAGCCACCTTAACCAGACGCTCACTCCTGTTTCCATAGGGCTGAACTTCAGATGAATTTGCTCGAATTGTTGAAGCTAGATCATTATGCCACAAAAACTTATAGCGATCGAGCACACGTGCACCTCAATTTGGACCATTTGGAGTTCGAAAAAAAGCTTGGTGGAAGGGTCAAGAAAACGAATCGTCGTTTTCTCGACTCTATTGTACGGGCCAAAATTCTCCAAAATACGTATATTCTGTTTTTCAGTGTCACGCCATTGAAAATAGATCAAAATAAAAATCAAAATAATTCAATAGATAAAGTCCAGAATCTGGGAAAAGAAACAAGGTAAAGACTCTCGCCAAGACTCTCACCAAGATTCAGGTCACGGCAATTTTACTTACGCAAAATATGCGGAGAAACGTTTTACCCAAATTTATAGAGATT
Organism: Platygyra sinensis; assembly: GCA_019787425.1. NCBI lineage: Eukaryota > Metazoa > Cnidaria > Anthozoa > Scleractinia > Merulinidae > Platygyra > Platygyra sinensis. The sequence continues at coordinate 110,352 of JAHPZR010000801.1, read as the reverse complement.
TGTATGGAGATGGGCACCAACATGGCGGCCGGAAACCAACAGAAACATCTGTCTGGGACACGACGTGATTATTTGATAATTAAATTAATAATTCTTTATCGATGATATGAAAATTTGCTTCTTGAATAAAACAAAATCATTCCTCTTCCATTTTTTTTCATAAGGGACTGGTCAAAAAGTACACGGGGGGGGGGGGGGGGGGGCTGGGCCGGAGCATTTCAAAATATGGTGGTTAGAAAACACATGACCCACCCCTTCCATTTGGCACAAAACTGAGTGACCCACCCCTAAATGTAGGTTGAAAATCACGACCCACCCCCTACAAGACTGTTGAATAATCCGACAAAATCACCTTTTGTGGATGAAATTGTGGTGTTATTTGCGTTTTAGATTTATTTCTAACAACAATACAAAATCATGCAAAAACAATATTGTTTTTCATTGCCATTGCAGCTTCAAGTCATGACTGTAAACTCTAAGAAAACTTGACCTTTTACTTTTCACACTAGTCCTCAAGGCACGTAGAGCAGTGATCCATCTAGAACACGGCTGTAGTGAGTCCTGGGAGTAATATAGCCAGGCAACTCCCAGATCTTTGCGCATGTGTCCCGTACACAATATCATAGAAACTGAACACAGAAAGGCTGACCGTACGGTTGGGGTTAACTGTTTTGTATTTTCCAATATTTCGTCAGGCACGGCCTGACTTCTTCAGGGACTGTTTACAACTGAGAAAAGACGTTACAATTTAAACAACAACGGTAAAAGCCTATATAGTATTACAGTAAAAAGCTGACCGTTAGAGTGACTAACAAATGACAAGATAACAAAAATAGAAATAAAACCGTTGAACAAACTAATGAATGACAAGATAACAAAATGGAATATACTACATAAGGTACAAGTGGGTAAACATAAGATTAAATTTCTTCTCGTTTGTTTATACCTTTGGGTTCAAGAGTTTGACCCCTTCGATAAGGTACGCTTCCCTGGCTTTGCGTAACGCGTCACGACATGAATGTATAAGTTCTAGTGGTATCAGTTCTATGTCGTTAGGTGAATGATTGTCGGAAAGAAAATGGTCTGAAACTGCAGTGGGTCTGGAGGAAGGGGTGGGTCTGTCTACTGGTCGTCGGTGTTCATTAAAGCGGTCTTTAAGTCGTCTTTTCGTTTCACCTATGTACTGTTTGTGGCAACGTAGACAATGTATCATGTAAATGAGATTTTTAGAGTTGCAGTCAATATGATCATGAATGGTTCTCATTTCCCCAGTGGCAGAAAAGGTATAATTTGTACGTCCGTCGGTGATATAGCGGCAAGTGATGCAATTTTTGCCGCATCGAAAGGATCCCTTGGTGACGTTAGTTTGTTTATCAGTACGTAATTTGGATCTAACTAGAATGTCACTAAGGTTGTCGGTTCGTCGGAAAGCAACAAGAGGTGTGGTTTGAAAGACGTTGCTGCATCGTGGGGAAGACGAAAGGATTTTAAAGTGTCTTTGTATGATATTAGATATGGAACGAAGGGCAGGATTGTATGTGATAACAAGCGGAACGCGTCTGGGTTGGTTTGTGGTAGTCTGACTGGGTTTGAGTGTTTCATTGCGTGTGATTGCGTGAACTCGTTGGATTTCTCTTTTGAGAAAAGAGAGGTTGTATCCACGATCGTTAAGGTATTGGATGAGCTCATTGGCGCGTAATGTGAAGCTTTCGTCTGAAGAGCATATGCGTCGTAATCGGAGAGCGAGGCTGAATGGAATGGCTCGTTTCGTATGTAGAGGGTGACACGATGATTGTAGAAGGTATTGGTGTTTGTCTGTAGGTTTAGTATAGAGATCGGTCTCAACTTCACCAACCTGGCTAAGTGAGACCTTGACGTCGAGAAAAGAAGTAGATGTTGCTGAATGGGATGAAGTGAATTTGATAGTGGGATGAATGTCATAGTGAAATGAATGAAATGAATTTGATAGTGGGATGAATGTCATAGTGGGATGAATGTCAATATCATAGCAATTCTTAGGTCTTCGGCCTTCGTAGCTTGATCAAAAATATATCACCACTGTTTGTGTTATATTTTTAATCATGTAGACGCAAGTTAGCCATTTGGTGTTCTTGAATGCCACTACGTCAACCGAGTGCAGTATTTTAAAAATTTCTGCCCTGCGACTCCTTGCTCAATCCGTTAGTTTTGTACAGATTTTACAATTCATAAGTTGTCATCTCTATTGTACACCAGCCAAGTGTACTTTTTCAAACTGACGGCTCGAAAAGTTTTTGTCCTTTGGAACTGAAAGGAGTTTTAAATTAACAAACAATAAAAGCAAGTGACACACTCGAACACCAACCCTTGCGTGTAGTGTGGAGCTGGGGCTTTAATAAATTGGCAGTAAAGGGAAGACTACATAGGGCTCTTAGTTATATTTCTGCCCGTCTGCTATGCCATACTGATGAGGCTGAATAAGGCAGAAACTGCTGTCCATAACTGCCACTGCCCGGGTGATACGGTTATGGCGCATGCCAGACCGTTTGTTGGTGTTTGAGTGTGTCACTTGCTTTAATTGTTTGAAAAGAGTTACCTTTCTTGTCAATTGTGTCAAATTTGTGCCAATACCCATAAAAAAGAGGATGACCCACTCCTAAGGGGTAGCTGAAAATTGAACGACCCACCCCTTACCAAGGGTTCAAAAACTGATGACCCACCTACCCCCTCTATGCTCCGGCCCACCCCCAATACTTTTTGACCAGTCCCTAAATTAATAACATTATTTCATTTTTCTCCAGAAGGAAAAAAGCGAGCATGTTTTTGAGGAAACAAGGATATCATGTTTCAAACTTTGCGAGGAAAACAAAGGTATCAAGTTACAAATGCTGGCGTTGTAAAAATAAAATTAGCACGTTTGCTAGGCAACGTCTTAATGAATTTAAGGTGGCCGAACACAGTTTTCGCGCGTGCTTTTGCTGATGCAATATTTAGCACGTGCACAAGGATTTCAAAGAACAAACATGCCGTCAGTAGAGCGATCATTTTATTTACTCAACACCCGCACTATCTGTGTTAATTTTCTCTATAATTGAACGCAGTCTATTGATGGCTTTAGTCTTTTATTACGAAGATATTTTAGAAAAGGTAACAATGCAAAGAACCCAGCAATTTTCAGCTTTTGTTTGTTACGAGAACCCAGTTAAATGCAACGCATGCGCAGTAGCTCGAAAAATTGAGACCGATTGCTTTAGCTGAAACATGCCGATTTCTAACGATCCAGTCGTTAGAATTTCAAGAAATTTGGTAGAAAAATAGATCAGAGACCACGTGAATGATCTATCTAAACAAATCTGAATTTTGACATAAGGAATTTTTAATAATGCAGAAAACGATTAACGGCGAATTACGAAAATCGCCTATGTCAAAATTTTATTAGAACCGTGTTGACAGAAGGGATTTAATGTCAATTCTTAGTGTGCAAAATATGAAAACAATCTAACGACTGGATTTTTTTTTAAATAAATAAAAACAATTATTTAAGCCTTGTTTTTAACCAGCCCCGTTGCCATGGCAACAGCACACACCCTAGTCAAAATGCGAGAATAAATATTTCTGTGGTTAACCTTGACTCTTGCAAAAAATGGGCACCAAAGCATAAATAGTTTTAAAGTTATTGTGAATTAGGCATAGGCACTTGAAAACTGTGTTCGGCCACCTTAAAATGAACGAAATTCAACGCAAAACACCACAGTAAAATTAAAACTGTCTTGACAAACAGTAGTTGTAAGTTATTTTTGGGCCTTGAACTAAGAAGTTACATACAGGCAGCAGATGACTCAAAACGTACTGACAGCCCTGCATAACACTAGCAACATGACAACTACATGACAGCTCTCTCGACCGTCATTTTGAAGCCGCGTCACGCAAAAGCTTAGAAATTCAAGCGTAGTCCATCAAAAAAAACCAAGAACCCATTTGGAGCGAAAATTTGTGTGAATAGTAGCTTTCAGCTGCTCTTATACATCATGACAGAAAAATCTCAGGAGGATCAATAGTTTTGAAGTTTTAGCGGTCCAACCTGCGTTGTAGAGGGTTCAGTTCGTCGGTCGCGATCATCAGAACTCTTACCAGCATGCATCACGGGGAAAAACACCGCTCAAATAATTACTATGGGATACTTATCGATAATAGTCACACAATCTGCACGAGTTACAGCCGTCAACTTGTTTGTTTGTGGAGATCGCAGCTCGCTGAGACAGATGAAGTCTAGCTATAGCCTTTATACTCTGTAGATCATGCTTGTGGTTTTAGCTGCTGGTAAGTCAATATTATGACAGCAGAATTATTCAGATGGCCGTAAAGTTTTCGAAATGGGCGCTGTAAAGGGTCCTGTGTATTACAAAGAACAAGCTTTTAAACATTTCTACCAATCGTTTATTGTTGACTTTCCACAAAGCAACATACTCGAGTAATCCTTAACCTCAGCAGTTGAACCTCGAGACGATGGTAAAAAATCAGTCAGGCGTCTTTCGATTACACCTGAAGGAACATTCACATTTATTCCGATGTAGTGTCACCAGTAAAGGGTGGTCATATTACTCGGTAAAATAGTTTGCACGCTTGAAATCCTATCTCTGTATTTCTGTAGTTCAATTATTTCAATGTAAATAGTTCGATTTCGTGTCTTTTGCAGCAAAGCAATAAAATATAAGAGGTAGCGTGACAAAACATGAAACTGACAACCGGTAGCTAACCGTGGACGGTTTAATATTTCAAAGCTGCTGCTTTATTAACTGATGCCGTGGATCTATTTAGGGGCTTTTTCGAGTCCACATAACCAGAAAAAGCGAATTTGCTTTCCCTATTGAGATAATTAGATTTTGCAAAGACTAAGATTCAACTGCCTCTTATTTGCATATAAGGATGCTTTTGCCAGGTGGTGCGTGACGAAAACTCTTCATTGTTCTGGCTTAGTGGATGTTTATGTTAATATCATTTTAATTCTTGCCCTGCAGTTCTTTTGTTGTCTGCTGAAGTCAACTCAAGAGGTAAGCATTGAATTTTTGGAATTCTTAACAAAATAGGAGGACGCATCACACAAGTTAAGCGTTAATGCCAACAGTTTTGCCCAACAAAAGGCAATCAAAGAAAGTGAAAAAGTTGTGAACTAAACCAAGTGTGATTTGAAAATACTAATTATGCAACGCTTTCGAGTTGTGTACCATGGAATAGCTGACAAGCATTTCATGACTATTTTATACCTGTAAAATGGAATATCCCACGAGAGAGCATTTTATAACTACTTTATACAATGCCCTAGAAAATACAGCAGCTAACACAATCAGAGCGACATACGCGCGGTGCATGATGGGAAGGTTGGATGTGTGTTGCATATGCAATGGATTTGCTGTGTTATATTCCGATTGGCTGTATACCAATGCCAGTGTGTTTGGGACATAGAGTATACAATACCTAATTTAAAATTCTGTACGTTTGATCGCCAGTAAATAGCTAGGCGCTTTTGGCGCAAACAATGAAAAATATGTTTAAATAAAAAAAAAAAGAAAAAAGAATATTAGCAAAATCATTTTAAGTTATACTTTTTGCATCATAATAGTAAATGAACCGACATTTGCACACTGTTTTGATGAAATTACTTCAAATAATATCAGAAAGTGTCTTGAGGATGTGTCTTGTAGCCATAAAACTTTCGTCGGTTTTCATCTTCTCGATCGAGAACAGAATAAGATTAAGTTGCTGATAAATTTGTTAATGATTAATGAAGTCAAGGTGAAGTTGTGTCCATGAAGCACCCTTCTTGGTAGACTAACTATTTTTTTATTCACTCGGTAGTTTGCAATAGTGGAAGTGCACTTCTCACAAGTCTCAATGGTCGTTTAAGCAGCCCTGATGTGGATGAATCCGGGACATGTACGTGGAAAGTGGATGTTGCTAAAGATTTACGGATTATTTTTTATTTTGAGTCCTACTCCATTGAGGGCTGCCAATATAATTCCACATGCAGCGGCTGTACCCGCGTGGAACTGAGGGATGATCCAAACAAGTTGCCCTGGAGGATTTTTTGCAACTCTAAAAGTGAGATCCCTGAGCCAATCTCAACCAACAAAAGCACTCTGTTCGTCAACTTTATTATTGCGAATGATGACTCTGACAGTTGGTTCACTGCTGACTATGTGACTTGGCCATTTGAAAGAAGTATGAATGCTAATGTAATGTGGCTCAAAATTATTTTTGGTTCATAAGGATGAAATTCATAAAACTGGTCCCCATATTGCAGTCTGGAATTTTAATACTTTCAGGTCCCTTGTGCAAAGCGAGTCTGCCAAAATGCCGGGGAATAAACAACTATTACCGGGCACCCTATCCTTCCATCACGGTACTGCGACCGATGTGATCACAAAGTTATACAGTGTAGTTAGTCTTCTCCGATTGTGTGAGATAAATATTTGGTAACTTAGAATAATGTCCACATATTCAGCTGTTGATGTTGGCGAGTTTAATTTTTGCTGACAACCTTTTTGGTGCTTTTATTGCAGAAATTGATTTGACGGCAAACTCAACTAGTGAGATTTCTAGCCCAAACTTTCCTGGGAAATACCCGAGGAATTCGTATTTCCTGTGGTCAGTGGTTGCTCCATCAGAATATCGTATCAAAATTGAATTCTCCAAGTTTGAGATAACTCACTGTTCGAATTGCGAGTGTGATTTCCTGATAGTGCGAGATGGTTCTTCCAAGGAAAGCAAAGTATTAGGAAAGTATTGCGGCAGTCAACCAGGTAGTTTTTATACTTCAGGAAACCACATGTGGATGGAGTTTGTATCGTCGTTGACAGACAGGCAAAGAAGTGACAGCATAGGATTCAAGGCTACAGTCTCAAGAGGTAGGAACACCTTAACAGCTCATATGTGTTTGTGGTTTATTTGCTTGCTTCTGGATATATCGTGGAGTTGCATAATCAACAATAATTCTTGCACTGGGTTAGATGAGAGATGATGAAAAAAACAACAAGGAGTAATAGACCAATTTCCTCAAGGCTCTGGGGAATAAACCCCACAAACTCTGTAGTGATTCCTCAGAGCCTCGTACTGGCGTCTATTGTTTTAGGCTGAGTTTTAATATATCGAAATTGGTCTATTGTCTTCTTCAATATTCCTCCAGTGTGTATTATTTCAGTAGGCCTCTTGCACTAAGAGGTCACGTGACCAATGCCTCTCTTAAACAGTGAGTTGTAATCTTGCTGATTCCAAAAATTGACAGAACACATAAAAATTCTTACACCCGAAATTTGAGAGGAAACGCATTTAAGGGATATATTTTATGGTACTTTGATTTTTTCAACAAATTAGTATGATTTGTTTTGGCCGCCATGTTGGAGGGCATATTCTTGCCCTCCAACATGGCGGCCAAAACTGCTTTTTGTTTATATCTTGTTTTAAAATGTTTGATAGTTACGTTTAGATGTACAATAAACGTTACCACATCACCTTTTCAACATTTTCCTTGAAGTTTAAGTGCAAAATTTGTGTCAGAAAACGGTAATTCATAATTTTAAAAATCAAGTTTTGGTCACGTGACCAGCTACAGACTTTCTCATTTTAAGTAAATGGTGCGGATTTGAAAAACCAAGGGCGCTTTCCATTCGGCCAAAAATTCCGAGATTTCCGGTCCGAAACTGAATGGAACAGTAAAATTTCCGGGAAAAGTTTTCGAAAATTTAGGAATACGTTTTGAGTGCACCCTCTTTTCCGGAAAATCGGAATAACCGGAAAATTCCGTTCCATTCGACCATTCCTGCTCGGGCCTAGTTTCTCCGAGCCCGGAAATCGAATTCAATAGGCCAATCCAACATGGCTGATGCAAAAGCTACTAAACATAATATTAGTGCTCTATCTGACAAATGACTGAAATATCTTAGTTCAACATCATTGCAGTGGATATGCCTCAACACGCTTTAGTGAGTACTGCGAAAATACCTGTGGGCTACGTGAAACGTGAGCATAACTGCTGTGAACAGCTCGCTCGTCATTCGAAATCGACTCTTGAACTCGTCAGGAAAATAAAAAGGTATCGTACCCTAAATGTAGTCGCGGACTCCTTTTAAATTCGTACGATGAAAGTTATATTGTCACCCTCACCTAATACATGGTTTATTCCAACTTCAGCGTCGTCGATCGAGCAACCAGAAAGCAAGTAAACAAAGGTAAAAAAAGTCCTCCGTTTGATTTCGTATTTTCGCGCGAAACTTGGAACTTGATGACCATTGACCTGGAACGGGTTAGTCCAAGGAACCGGAAAATACTGTTCCATTCGTCGTATGGAATACCCGGAATTTCAAACCGGAAAATTTTGTCGAATGGAAAGCGCCCCAAATCACTATTATTTTGTTTAAGAGATGACCCACTAATAGTGTTTCGAAGGCAAAATCATGTAACTTTCATTTTCATAAAAACGACGTCACATGACCTCTTAGGCCAAGTGGCCTGTTGAAATTACATTTATGCGCTATGCTTGATGATAATTCAGAACCAATCTAAAGTAAATGAGGTGGAATTATTTTTGTTCGTAGATTATCGTCGTTTATTCTACTCAAAGGTTGCATATTTTCTTCTCACTAGAAATCTCAAGGGTTGAATGCGGGTTGAATGCGTTGTTGAGGGGTATCTAGTATAATCAACGTCTCAGCAAGTGTTACCAACCGTAATCTTAAGCTCATCTGGTTTATTTTCGTTTCCTATTTGTTTGTAGAAATCAAACTTTACGTGATCGTGGTGCCGTGTGTTTTTGGAATCCTTCTCGTAACTCTGGTAGCCGCCGTCATTGTCATGATGCTTCGACGTCGCCGCCAGTCCTCCCCGGGTAATGGAGCTCCTGTGCAGATGTCTCTGTTGAACGAAGATACTCAATTATCTGATTCAGGTCCACACAGTGAAGCCAGTTTACCAGTGTATCGTCCAACTACTCGAGCAATTAAGAGTTGACGGCCTCCGAAAAGTGGACACTAAGTAGTTACTAAGTCGCTATCTAAACCCACATATTACAGGTTTGACCCGAGTAGACACCCTCTTAAAGTTGTTCTGGACCCATGGGTGTGCACTTATGGGCATTGCGACTCTACAATCAACTTCCTTTATTAGTATTAATAACCAATACTTTTGTTACTACAACGTAAATTAATTAACAAATAAAGAAGCCTAAGCCGTGTATTACACTGTGATAAAACACGACAGGCATTTGAGAACACGAGGGAAATATAGAAAACACGAGCCGTAGGCGAGTGTTTTCTACATTTCTCGAGTGTTCTCAAATGACTGGAGTGTTTTATCACTGTGTAATACACGGCTTAGGCTTCTTCATTTGCTTTATGATAGAGATTTTACGCGCGCAAAACAATAAAACACGCTTTTTCTATGTTTTATACTCTGATAAAACATAGGTTTTTGACCAATCAGAGCGCGCGCAGGGTCCTATCTATGTTATAATGTAAGTTAATCGTTGAAATTACTCTATACAACCTTCACGGGATCACTTCAATATGGTCATATTGACAGGATCATACTCGTATTAGCACGATTAGTTCCAAAATCATGACGCAGATCAGATACTACTTTTTTTAACCCTGATCAGCGCAAACCTCCCCTAAGCGGACACTTTTCCTGATACTTTAATCAAGGGCATTGTCACGCTATTTGGACACTTTATAAAAAAGCTAGATGATGTCTTCGCATCAATTGAATTCCAAAACGAATGATCTAGTTTTGTTATTAAAGACTATTTGAAGGGTCTGAAACTGTTTCCTGACACCTGTCGCTACGGATGGCATGGATGGAAATGGATTGAAACTTGAAAAAATTGGCGGGCCAATTTTTTCGAGTTCTGATGCTACGTGTTCCAAAAATGGTTAGCCCTCTCTGATAAAATTCATTTGATATCTTCGTGGTAGCTTTACAGAGGCATTACGTTTAAGATTAAAGCCTCAAAGTAATGATTTTAGCACAGAAGTGACCTAAAACAGCAAAATCGTCGTGACACTGCTCCTTTAAGGTGCCGCTTTAGGCTTACGGGAGGTCTGAGTCCTTTAGCCACTGCTAGGTATGCCAGTTATATAAGTAATATGACACGAAACGCATGAGATATCCTCTGGCAATCAATTCTGATCTCATAATATTGTGGCTAGAGATTTTTTTATAAGCAGTACAAAGGTCTTCAAATCCCATTCCAAATTTACGTTCTCATGCTGAATCGCTTGGGTAAAAATCGAGACAACAGCAGAGGAACCTCGCCGACTCATTAATGCAACCGCCCTTGATGCATGTTCGTATTAGAGTCATGATATTGTTGCTTTTGTTTTGATTCTCAAGCCAAAAAAAATTGACCGAAACAGCTCGGGTACGAACGCGAATGCAATAACCCTTTTCACGGTTAACTTTCCTCATTTGCGTTAGAATATAACCTAGCATGTATTTGAGGCAGTTTCGGGCTATTTTATTTGTTGTTTCAGCCCGAATCGAAATTACCTCGGCCATTACAGCGTGTAATGATTAACATTACGAGAAAGCGATGTCATGTTTATTTTGACTCATAAGTACAGGGTAAAACCAAATCCAAGATAACTCAAGCAAAGGCGGTTGTATTGATGGAGTAGTGGTAAGGCGTGGTACAACTCTTTAGTTTTGTTTATCCAACATCTGGCATGTTTATATCAAAGGATGAAGGCTTTGTTATCACGAAATATTCCTTTGGTTTGTGCAGTAGTTTCTTAACGGATTAGCCGTCAAGGGCCTGGGGAAAAGCCACTGAGCCTTTTAAGCCAAAATGGGTAGTGATCGGTTTTGATCGTATTTTTTCACACCTGTGTCGTAGTGTCACGGACTTGTCTCACTAGAATAAACCTCAATCTACTCGAACCCGCCGTGATTTTGGTCCTTTCCTGGTTCAAAAAATTGGGTCGTTTGTTTGGTTTTTTTTTTAATCAGATGGTTTGTTTAAGTCATTCATGTTCAGGCAGTAAAGTAATAATCGAACCCAGTTAATTAAAATGTTTACAAAAACTAGATACTGCTTTGCAGAAAGAAATAACTCCGTGTTTATCTCCTTGCAGTTCAACTAAGATTTGGTCTTCGGAAATATATAATTGTTGAACAGATTGTCTTAAAAACACCTGGAAATATCATTGGATGCAGGATTATGTAATTATTAGTACCAGTCGTCGATTGGAAATTTCGAGCCAATGCGAAAGCATTGACATTCAACTGCCATTTCTAAAATTGGAAAATAAACAAACAAACGGATGCTTGAACGTTCTGGCATGGGTCGCACGGTGGCTTTTTTGGGGGTCTCATGCTCTTGCATACAGACCCCTAAGTCAGAGGCAAATCTTGTCAGTCAGTCTGTCAGTCACTTTGTGGACGAAATGGCACGTGACATATCTCCGAGAGTGGGCAGGTAGACTGGGTGCTAGTGTTTTCAAGTTGTTCCGTCGGCCATTTCTTCGAGCGTGTTGTCGTTGAGGTGTGTATTAAATTGCAGCCGTTTTCCTTGTGTTGGGAAAATTTTGAAGAGCTTTCCGTCGCAGATTAATAGTACTGACTTGTTCGACTTGTTCAAGGTAAGCTATGTCCTATATCAAAATTGCTTTTTCGTGCTGTTTATGATTGGTTTTCTTTTTAACATTTCGAAAATTAACTGCACTGCTTTGCCATGTTTGTTCTTTCTCTACTAACTATGATTCAGGTGTTGCTGAGTGAAGTTTCCTCGGCATTACAGGAGTTGTTTACTCTCGCAAGGCAACATATCAAGACGCCTTGTGTTTAGTGCGGATTGAACTGAAGCTATTAAAGGAAAGACATCGATGTATAAACTCATTTTAAAAAGACTTTATTACGTAAAACTGTATTATATAAAGAACTGAGAAAATGATAACTATTAAATATTCCTATCATTCAACAAAAGCACTAATTATTAGTCAATAAATAATCAGAAAATTACAACTCAAGAAGCTCAAAAGCCAGCTAGTATTCACCACCTCGGCCGGAAATAGGCGACAAAATGTGAAAGTTCCCGGATATGAAGAATGCGCTCCTCCGTCCTTGCTTTGTAAAGCCCGTACTTTGACGTTATTGAGGAACACATTGATGTTACCGAGAGCCAATTCAAGCAGACGATTGCTTTGTCAGTGACACCATAATCAGGAAACCATGAGGACATCAGAGACCATTCCGCCACCCCTGAATTGTAAAACAGACAGTTCTATGTTCGACGCGTTGATCACCCCGGCTGCTTCGTCCAGGTTACAAAATCTGTGGCGGACCCAGACCTTGAGCTGAGGTTAGGGGGAGGGATGTGCTTTCCTTGCCGGCTTTCCTTCCTTCTGCGATCTTTTGTGTCCAAAATAAGAAGGGTGGGACCCCTAGCCCCTCCCCTAGATCCACCACTGGTGATAATGGAACTGTTCCCTAAAATATCTGTTCCTCATTCGATTTTAGGCAGGCTCGGAAATCCATGGCTTCTCAGTAATTATTTGAGTCTACAATGGGCGACAAAAGTGTTGAGACAATTGGTTTTTGAGCCTCTTGGTCACATTTTCCCCCCTTCCCCCCAAAGCAATGTTGATTTTTCTATTTCCTCGACTGCACAGACCACAGCGCCTACACAACATTGAACTGGGGGACCAGGGGTATCAGAGAATAAACGCTAGATCCAAATATAGCAAATGCTTTAAATATCGAAAAGCGTCATTTTCTAAAAGGGTCTCAACTACTTTTGTCGCTCATTGTCTGAAGGCTATTTATGAAAATTATGTCGATTTCCTTTATATTACCAAGCTCCAGCAAGTTTTTTTTTTTTACAAA
>JAHPZR010000801.1:87500-92500 GCA_019787425.1 Platygyra sinensis | reverse complement strand
TTTGTCCTAGTCAATATCTGGTCTATTTTACTGCGTTTTCTCAGCTAGTTCGCTTGCCATCATGGCCGCGTGGGAGCTGTTATCTTAGAATTATATTAAGGGTCCAAATGGCGTTTAAAAATCGAAATATTGTAAGACACAACCTGCATACCTCTAGCTGAATGCCTCTTTGTTCATCCTGGCTGGTTTGCAATAAGAGGTATCTTGGGGGGTCTGGGTCGACCATGAAGGAGTGAAGACATGCTTTCACCCGCTCCGCTTCGTTTGAATGTCGAAATATAATTTTTAGCGTCAATTTTATTGCATGGCCGAGCTGCCCAGTAATTTGAAACGAAAAACCAGAAACAGCAGTGGCTCGGAGGCTGTTTCTCCTGACGGCAAGAGAATTTGTGAAGTAAGCAACAAAGAAATCAACTCAAGCACTGACAGCAACGGCAAGAAGTTTACGTCAGCTTCCACCATGACAGAAATAATTACTCAGCAACTTCAACAGGTACTGGAAAGGCTTACGAGTTTGGAAGGCAAATTAGATGGAGTTCTCGAGAAGGTGCAGCGTCTAGAAACTACTCTAAGCGGCGTTAAGTCAGACATAACTGAGCTGCAAAGTAAGACAACTCAAATGAAGAAAGCTGCTGACGACATGGAGGCGGGATTAAGCAACTTAAACACGGAGGTGGAAGAACTGCGTAAAAAAATTGGCGAGAACGAAAAAGAAATTAAGCTAATAAACGATCGCTATCTCTATCAAGAAGTCTATAATAGAAGGGAGAATTTGCGCTTTTTGGGCTTCCCCGAAGCGACTGGCAATGAAGAAGTTGCAAGTGAAACTGTCTATCAGTTCTTGGAGAGGGAGTTGGGAGCTCGACGCCGTAAGAGACATTGAGTTTCAGCGCGTGCATCGTATTGGTAAGAAAAAAGCAGGTGCAGTTAGACCGATTATCGCGCGCTTCCTAAGATTCCCCGACCGGGAGCGTATTTTCAGAAGAGCACTCGAAGTCAGAGATGTCACAGAGGTGAGAGTGTTCACAGATTTGTCTAAGGAAATTCAGGAAAGACGCAAGAAGCAATGGCCAAAATTAAAAAAGGCCAGAGAAGAGGGAAAAGTAGCCTCGTTCGATAGGAAGGAACCCGATAAGCTGTATATTGATGGACATTTTATTCCTATTTAGTAGAATGCAATGTAATGCCATGCTAAAACTAGTTGAGAGTGAAAAATTATAGACGCTATAGATATGTTTGTTTTTCCTTTTGCTCTGTATTTCGTATTCAAATTTAGGAGCACGTACAAAGTTCCAAATCCCATGGGTTGCACGCTGGATAAAGTTATCCGCAGTCATTATAATTTACTACTGTGCCTAGTGTTAAGTGTATTGTATATCTGTACAACAGAAACCTCTTTACAAATTATAAGTCATTTCATAAATTCTTATTTTACGCGCAGTTTTTTAGTGCAGAATTTTTCGCATAGCTTGCACAATGACTAACTAACTTTTTCATTCGAGAAGGATTATGCTGATTTCAAATTGCTGTCGCTAAATGTTCGAGGGATTCGTTCTGCAAAGAAAAGAAAAGCCCTCTTCATGGGGCTAAACGAGCGGAAATATGATATCATTTTTCTGCAAGAAACATATTGCACCGTGGAAGTTGAAGATATTTGGAGGACACAATGGCAAGGTAAGCTTTTCTCTTCACATGGTACTAATCACAGTTGTGGAGTAATGGTTCTAGTAAGAAGTGATTTGGATTTTAATCTGAAATCTGTCGAAGTAGACACTCAAGGTCGCTACGTTGTAATGGAAGCTGTTGTGCAAGGTTCAAATTTTTTGCTTGTAAATATTTACGCGCCCAACAAGGTACAAGAACAATGTCTATTTTTTGATAATCTAAATAATATCATTGAGAATTTTGTCGTCGATAATGAACAAAAGATAGTTATAGGAGGAGATTTCAACATCGTGCTTGATTCCGATCTCGACTGCTCGGGTGGGAATCCTTCTAAGAAAGATTCAGTTAAATACATTCAAGATTTATGCCTAGACTACGATTTGGTAGACATATGGAGAATAAGGAATCCTGAAACTAAACGTTTCACGTGGAGGCAAAAAAATCCATTAATTCAGAGGAGATTAGATTATTGGTTAATAAGCGATGTCTGTCAAGAGGATATAGACAAACCTGACATTATTTCATCGATTAATTCCGACCACTCGGCAATTTTTCTCCATTTTAATAATATAGACAGACAAAAGCATGGCCCTTCGTTCTGGAAATTCAATGCTAGTTTAGCAGAAGATGTTAATTTTGTTACATTGCTTAATGAAAGCATGCCAACCTGGTTAGAAGAGTTTAAGGAAATTAGCGACAAAAGAGTATTATGGGATTTAATTAAATACAGAATAAGGCAAGCGTCGATAAAATATGGCAAAGATAAGGCTCGCAAAAGAAGGGAAAAGATTGCTGACATTGAGGCTGCTCTGAAGACTTGTGAGGAAAACTGTGGGAGATGTCCTTCCTTTGAAAATCTCGAACAATTAGAAATTTTAAAATTAGAGTACAACAGCATATACGAAAACTTAGCTCAAGGAGCAATTATTCGATCCAGAGCAACCTGGTACGAAAAAGGAGAAAAGAGTAATAAGTACTTCCTAAATCTAGAATCACATAAGAAAGCTAAAAGCTCCGTGCGCAAGGTGTTCAATAAGGATGGTATTTTAATTACCAACCCTAAAGAAATATTGCAAGAGATTGAGAATTTTTACTCGGACCTGTATAAGGCTGATTCTCTAACACCCTCCGAGAATTTGCTAAGCTCTTTTCTAGAGAATCCAGAAATACCAAGACTCACTGCAGAAAATGCTCAGGCTTGCGAGGGAAAATTAACGGTCGATGAATGCCTTAAGAGTCTTAAATTATTTGAAAACAATAAGTCGCCAGGGGATGACGGCTTAACTGCAGAATTTTATAAGGCTTTTTGGAATATCGTAGGTAATCTAATGGTGGAAAGTCTAAATTGCTCTTACGATCATGGAGAATTATCGAGCTCACAGAAGCGTGCTATTATCACACTTATTGAAAAAAAAGACAAAGATAGAAGGGTTATAGCTAACTGGAGACCAATATCGCTAATCAACGTTGATGTAAAAATTGGCTCTAAAGCTATCGCCAAAAGACTCGAGGCTGTTTTACCTAGCGTCATTCATCACAATCAATGTGCATATGTCAAGGGTAGAACTATTTGTGATGCCGTTAGGTCTATCGAGGACATTTTGGACTACACAAAAAGATACCAAATTGAAGGAAGGTTGATCTCAATTGACTTCAAGAAAGCCTTTGACTCTGTAAGCAGAGATTTCCTGTTTCGCACTCTGTCTGCTTTTCATTTTGGACCATCTTTTAGACAATGGATTCAGACATTTTATAACAATATATCAAGCTGTGTTTTGAACAATGGTTTTTCCACTGCCCCGTTCGAAGTTCAGCGGGGGGTTAGGCAGGGAGATCCGCTGTCCTCCTATTTGTTCATTATTGTCTTGGAGATTTTGACTATTAGTATACGAAGCAACAAGAATGTCCAGGGTATTATGGTGGATGGAGAAGAAATTAAATTGGAACTCTTTGCAGATGACTTAACCGCTTTTTTGATTAATGATTCTTCTTTATTGAAGTTTTTAGAACTTTTAAACAGCTTTGGAGAGTGTTCTGGTCTGAGAATAAACCACGATAAGTCTGAAATGATGTTACTGGGGGATTGTGCTCACTCGTCCCTCAGCCACACCCTTTTTAAAACTATTAAAATAAAAACTTGTGTTAAAATTCTGGGGATTCATTTTACATATGACTATCGCGTCAAACAAAAGTTGAACTTTGACGAATTAATCACTTCTATTAAGAATAAGTTAAGGATATGGAAATGGAGAGATCTCACTATTATTGGAAGGATTCAAATTGTCAAGACATTCATTATCCCAATATTCCTTTATCGAGCAAGTATGATCTGTTTAGACAAAGAATTTGTGAAAGAGGCCAATAAAATTATTTTTAACTTTATTTGGAAAGGAAAAGACAAAATCAAACGCCTAGCGCTTATTAGTGACATCGAAGATGGCGGGCTCAAAGCTCCACACCTAGATTCCATAATAAAAACCCAAAGAATACTTTGCTGCAAACGACTCGTAAATGATCAACCAAGCAATTGGAAAACTATACTTCTGCATTATCTAAAACCAGTTGGAGGTAAATTTATCTTATGTTGCGACTATGATATAAAAACCTTGCCCATCAAGCTTCCAAGGTTTTATGAGGAATGCCTTAAATACTTCGCAGAATGCTCTGCTGCAATGCAAGGCAGCTTACAAAACCCCACCAATCCAGATCTTTCAAAAATAATTTTATGGAATAACAAAGCTATTTGTGTGGATGGTAAGTCTGTCTATCACAATAGGTTAGCAAATATAGGCATTCTCAGAATAGGAGATCTGATTTATGAAGACAACAAGCTTCTGACTAACCATCTTCGAGAACTGAATATTTCACCATTAGATGCTTTCAGACTTACTTGTGTAATTGATGCTCTCCCAACTGAATGGCGCGCATTTTTAAAAACATGTAATCATTCTTTCATCGAGCCTTTCAACTCACAAAATCAAGTTCAGTTACACTTAAATGGTCAAAATGTCTTACTTGGCAAAGCCGAATCAAAGCTCATTTATAAGGAAATTCGTGATAGAAGCATTACTCCACCAACAGCTCAACTCAAATACAACGCTCGATTCGCATCCGATGAATTAGATTGGAAAAAAATATACAGCCTACCACATCGTGTTGCCTTGGACGCAAAATCACGCGAATTTCAATATAAACTTCTCAACAGATGTCTTGCCACGAATGTCCTCCTCAGCAAAATTGGGATAATTCCATCTTCAGCTTGCTCTTTTTGTGGAGAAGCAGATGAATCTCTTGAACACCTTTTTGTAACTTGCTATTACACTAAGATATTCTGG
>JAHPZR010000801.1:65000-82500 GCA_019787425.1 Platygyra sinensis | reverse complement strand
TTGTGTTTACTTTAAGTGTAGAGACGCAACAACTCAGCTGAAAACTGGGTTTTAGACGCATCCAGCATGATTTCTCAGATTTGAATGACAGTAGTTTAAATTCCTGTAAGACCAGTGAGTGTGCATTTTGTCACTTGTCCTAAACAGGGCCTTGAAATGGAGGCTCTTGTCCTATACAGGGTAGGGTTTTTTTTAAAGTATTTTAGCCCTAAACAGGGTCAGGATTTCAACCTCTCGGCGGCACCCCTATACCCAAACATGGGTGCAATACCCTCCTTCAACCCCCCCCCCCCCGGCATGACACCAAGCATCGTTTGAAAAAGGACAAGGACCATTGCAGGCTCTCCCTCTCTTGCCAGTCCCCTAGCTTTTGACCGGGGGGGTGGGAATAATACCTATAATGGCCTATACGGGGAGGCTCCGCCCGAAAGGGGTACCTTTTTCAGGCTTCAGTTATATGAAAGGGTAGGGATTTCACAAGTTGAAATACATAAATGGCTAGGGAAATCGGTCATTTAGGTATTTAAGAGGCTGTCTCTCTAAAAACCGACCACTGATTTTACTTCGAAAATTCGATTTTTCTCATAAGCTGGGATTTTAAAGCCCTTACCTAGTTAATCACTAAAATGAGTTTCATTTGATTAAAAATTGTAATTGAATTTTCCTAGGCTTAGTTAAAGTTCGGTCCGCTGGACTCAAGTTGCATGCCTGCCGAAACTGGAAAAATAGCACATATTGCCGTCGCTCTAAAAAAGTTAATATTCGCTCAAAAGTCCCAATTCTTTTTTTAAACTATAGATATATCACAACAGTTTGTTTAGCCATGTTTGAATCATAATTCAATGTTGTTCCTTCAACGGCTGAAAGCAGATTTTCTACCCGTTAAATCGAGTTTTGAACCAAACACGAAAATAGCGCTACTTTGAAGGCGCGTTTTAAAAATGTGGCACCTGTTTGAAACCGCTGAACTACATGAATAGAAAGTATAAATGACACTTAATTCAAAACAATAACAAAATTTGTCTGCCCACTAGGTTTTCAAAACTAATGACCGCTTGAAGTTCAGGAAATTTTGAAAATATTTTAGTGAGTAACTGCATACTCGCCTTCGTGAAGTGCTCCTATAAATTCACGCAACTCTCTTACCTGGCTTCGAGATTAAAGTTTTGGTCCTTTGTAGCAATCCTTGAATCCTAGGTAGCATTAAAACTGCCAGCTTTTCCTTCCAGCAGTAGGTTTGTATACAAGGTACATTTACACGTTTCTGATCTGTGTCGAGCGTGACGGTCACATACTTCCGTGTTCTTTGTATTGCTGACCATTGTTTTCCTCGAAGTCGGTTTAATCATGTAGAGTCCTCTGAAAAGGTTTGTAGAAGCACTCTTTTGGACAACTCTCGGCACACATACAAGTATGAACAGTAAACGGTGATCAGGGGATCCACAGAAGGATTCATAAATGTCACGGCCATTTTGTGTTTACAACGGGTGTTTTCGTTCCCAATCTTCGCGTGAGTATCACATCCTGATTCCCGTGATACAGATTGGGAACTAATTTAGAGTGCCTCTTTCTTTAATAAAATCTGGGTCAGAACTTCATGGTCAATAAAAATCGGGAATCCGAAAGAATCCGAAAATGAATTTTGCGTTTCTTTACCAAACAGATCAATCGTATATCTCTCGGATCATGGTGCGTCAAAAGAACCGAAGAATCCACTCCCGGAGTGAGGGTCGCACGGGGGTATTCTCGTGATGAGTGGTTGGCTGATATTTTCCGTGAAACGTGAATTTAGGAAATTATTCTTCGTGATTCGTGACTTGAAGGTTTTGCGTAAGCCGTGAGGACCTTGGAGCACAAAGCGATACTCCTGATTTTAGCACTCTATTTGAGTCGAATGGTTAGAGTAGTCTGTCGAGGGTGACTTAGGTATGCGATTTGCAATATGGAGCCTTGACTAAGCCTTCAGTAATTTGCTTCCTTCAAACACTCTTTCTAGATAGGTTATTATCAAGAGTATCTTACGTGCTTATTTTCGTGATTCGGTAAAACGACATATTTATATTAGTGATTCGTGATCCTCAGTTTTTTCCGTTCGTTAACCGTGACAGAGACCCCGCTGTACTGCCCTCCAGAGTGGATACTTCAGTTCCTTTGACACAACATGATCCGAGAGATATAGGACTGATCTGTTTAGTAAAGAAACGCAAAATTCATTTTCGGTTTCTTTCGGATCTTGGATTTTCTTAAAGTTAGTTCCCACTCTGTATCACGGGAATCAGGTTGTGATACTCACGCGAAGATTGGGAACGAAAACACCCGTTGTAAACACAAAATGGCCGTGACATTTATGAATCCTTCTGTGGATCCCCTGATCACCGTTTACTGTTCATACTTGTATGTGTGCCGAGAGTTGTCCAAAAGAGTGCTTCTACAAACCTTTTCAGAGGACTCTACATGATTAAACCGACTTCGAGGAAAACAATGGTCAGCAATACAAAGAACACGGAAGTATGTGACCGTCACGTTCGAGGCTTACTGTAGTTTGCGAAACGAAACCAAACGAAACGAAACCAAACGAAACGAAACCAACAAAACGAAACCAAACCAAACGAAACCAACAAAACGAAACCAACAAAACGAGACCAACAGAACGAAACCAAACTTTATACTTTCTATTCATGCAGTTCCGCGGTCTCAAACAGGTGCCACATTTTTAAAACGCGCCTTCAAAGTAGCGCTATTTTCGTGTTTGGTTCCAAACTCGATTTAACGGGTAGAAAATCTGCTTTCAGCCGTTGAAGGAACAACATTGAATTATGATTCAAACATGGCTAAACAAACTGCTGTGATATGTCTATAGTTTAAAAAAAGAATAGGGATTTTTGAGCGAATATTAATTTTTTTAGAGCGACGGCAATATGTGCTATTTTTCCAGTTTCGGCAGGCATGCAACTTGAGTCCAGCGGACCGAACTTTAACTAAGCCTAGGAAAATTCAATTACAATTTTTAATCAAACAAAACTCATTTTAGTGATTAACTAGGTAAGGGCTTTAAAATCCCAGCTTATGAGAAAAATCGAATTTTCGAAGTAAAATCAGTGGTCGGTTTTTAGAGGGACAGCCTCTTAAAAGCGCCTATAATATTTCGAATAGACGCCCCTTATGGCTGTATCAGTTTATTTATTAAGCACTACATGAAAATGAGAGCAAGGGTACTTTCCATTATGCCAAACTGACCGGTCAGAGATCAGTGGGAATACCTGAAGAAAATGGAACGACATTTTCCGATTAAACCGAGCCAACCAATAGAAATGGCTGTTGTCATTTTAAAATTATTTACCGAATTCCCTAATTAGGGCAAAGAACCGGTTTGTCAAAAATGGAACGGCGAATTTCGGTCGGAATATTCCGACCGAAATATGTGGACCACCTCCAGAGGTGATCCCGAATATTCCGGTAAGAAGAAACCGACACGGACCTTACCATTTGAATTCTGACCGAAATTTCCGGAATCTTTGGCATAATGGAAAGCACCCCAAGACTTCCTAAAATACGTTTGTTATACCTCCCAACTCAAATACGTTCTCCGATTGGAGGAGAACGGGTCACGTGCCGTGAGTTAAATCTCTCTAACTCCCTGGAGCGAATAAAACTCACTACAGTGAAACCCCGCTATAACGAAGTGTCACGGTACCGAAAAAAATGTTCGTTATAGCGGGGTCTTCGTTATAGCGAAGACCCCGTTATAACGAATTATCTGGTTAACAACAAAAATATTCGCTATAGCGGGGTAACCAAGCTGAACAATGGGATATACACCACGCAAAACAGTCTATAGGCTTACGCGTGAACGGCTACATTTAAGTAAAGCAAAGCTTTGAAGGTCAAAGTTTCCCTATCTCGACCAATAGTAGTCGTGTTTGGCTCATCAACCATTTGTATCATGATGTCGTTTTCACTGACTGCGAGCGACAGGACAAAATATTCGTTATGGCGTGGTAAATTGTGCGTTGGGACTGTCAAAATCAATTCGTTATAGCGGGGATTCCGTTATAGCGGGATTCGTTATGGCGGGATTTGTTTCCCCATATTTTACTGCAATTCTGCGGGGCTTTCAAATGTTGTTCGTTATAATGAGGTCTTCGTTATAGCGGGGTGCCACTGTAACTCCCTAGGGAAACAACAACTTGAACTTTGGACTCGCACGTGATCACGTTGTGCACCTTGAAACCGCGGGAAATAATTCCGGCCTGATGTAAAAAAGCCATTGAAGTAGGACGTTTCTCATTAGAGACGGCATTCATTATTCAAGAAAAGGGATTTATAGTCGCAAAAGCATATCATGCAGATTAACAAAAGGGAAAATATGAACGTTTTGTGACTCCAAGCTTTTGGTTTGGTGCCAAAAATGGGTTGCCCACGGTCGTCAACTCGCTCGTCGATCGCCGTCGCCAGGTAGGAAAGTATTTGTGTAATTTAGAACAAAATATGCTGTTCCTGATCAAATCAGACTCAAAATGCTTCAGTTAAGCTTTAGAAGTCACCAAAGCAACTTAGTACTGTCTATATTTTTTGTTAGCTGCGAAGAAAAAGACTGTTATCGTGATTTTTCAATAGGACCAGGGCCGTAGCCAGAAAAAAATTTTGACTGAGGCAATGTCTATGAATAACTTATGACTGAGGCAATCAGTCCATGGTTGAGTTCTCTTCCTAGGCATTAGGTACTATAAACAACAAAAGCCAAAGAAATGACCGAGGCAAGTGCCTCGGTTGGCCTGTTACTAGCTACGGCGTTGAGGACAAGTTGGTTTTGGCAGCCGCTCAATTTTGCGAGTGCAGCCAGTGTATGCAAATGGCGTCAAGCAAATCATTTTTTCGGAGCTTTTTCTATTTTTGAGTCAGGAGGTATAACAAAACACTCAATGACTGGCCCCTCGGCGAACAGTGAGTTTTGTTTCCCCTCGACCTCAATGTTCCCCCTCAGCTTCGCCTCGGGAAACACCGAGGGTCTCGGGGAAACGAAACTCACTGTTTCCCTTGTGGCCAGTCATTAAGTGCTTAATGTGAGAGGCGTACCTTTTTCCAATAACAGGTATACAAAAGGGGTACCTTTTCTGCCAAAATGGTATATTAAACTTTGTTAAGTAGCCCCCCGGGTTTTGACCGCGCGCCATTCGAAAGCAAAATATCACAATAACCCATACGGAGAGCCTGTTTGCAGGCTTCATGTCGATACCTTTAAAAAATAAGGGTACAAAACGTAAGCTTCAAGAGTTCATATAACAAATGACTGATACAACAGTAGCAAAATACGGTCAAAGAACGTTTCGTAATCATATAGCTCATTACATATGTCCCAATATATCTTACTACTTCAAAAACCTCTATTTTCACTACCCGCACTACTGAAGTCTAGTAGCCGGGTCGATCCTCCGAGTCCTTAAATCTAATACTAACTCCAACAAACACATAAATAGACTGCCGGCTCATGGTTAGAACCAGGTGGAATGAATCTTTTTCAGTCTTAAAGTGCCCCTGTGACAAAAAATTTTTTTTTTTCCTTTGGATTTCAAAACTATGTTAACTAAACATTAAGTGACCCAAGTTTTAATCCTTGATTTAAAAAAGGCACCTGTCTATTTTAACTGGAACTTTCCTATTTAATGATCCGCCATTACTAAATTTAAGTTCTTGAGAGAGCTGGATCGAGGAGAAAATGACGTTTAAAGGCTCGCTAGTTTAAGAATGCAATGCGTGTGTACGCTGCAGGATTAATATGCAGCACGGGAGTTTTGGGCTTTCACACTTTTAAACTCGCACTTTGCATACATAATAAGCCTTTGACATCACTTTTTCCGGATCCAACCCTCTGAGGTCAAATCGGTCAGGTTTGAACGTGAGTAATGGCGGATCGTGAAATCCAAAACTTACACTCAAAGTAAACAGCCTTTGGATAAAAATAAAAGGTCAGAATTTTGCAAGTCAAGTGTTAAGCAGACACACTTTCAGAATCTCAAGAAAAAAAGAAAGTGATTTTTTTGATCACAGGGGCACTATAAGCACCAGTGATCTAGCTAAAGATTATTCCGTGAGCGCGCGTTTACCGAGTTGGCTGTAATCATCTCCAATAATCTATCGAATGTTTTCGCTCGCGCGCGATTGGTCTAAACGAGTCACGTGATCGAATATTCTCCACCTAAAACCTGGGAATATCCGTGGATATTCTCCAATTTTCACTGTGGAGATACAAGGTTGTGACAAACTGTTTAGGAAACAAGAGGCTCGATCGATTCTCAAAAACAGAATTCCAACCGAAATTTGAATTAACTTCACTATCATCAAAATGTTAAAGAGGCAACATTGAGCAAAATATCAGCTGCCATCTTTCTTCCTACCCTATAAACTTTCTATATCTACGTTCAGTTTTGTAATGCAAGAATTATATAGTATCCACTACATTATCGTTCTGAGGTAAAATATTTTGAGTGTCTGCATTTACAGCACTTGAGGTAATGACAGTATAGAGTGTTTTCACTCACGTGTCCAGCAGCGCATGCAAATTTATTGGAACAAAAGAAAGTGTTTACATAAGAAAAGAACTGAACACACAGGATTGGTTTCGGACACCAACAAGGGCGCGTTTTCATTGTATTGGGACACCAACATGGCTGCTGTGACGTCATGTGAAAACGCTCTATTCATTTTCTTCATTTTCTATGCTAGTTTCTAACATCCATCCTAAACTCTTCTGGAGACACCCGTCCATTGTCGAAGAACTTTACATTTGTTTCCCATACTTGTACATGGTCTGGTTCTGGAAAAGAACAGAAAAAGAGAGTTTACAAAGAGGATTAACTCAATCAACACTATCTGAGGTTTTCAACCATCATGGCAACCACCCCTCAAGAATTGAAATGGCCGTACATAATAAGTAAACATTTGTACCTAAGTAATTTGAGTTAGCTTCTAACCAATCAATCAGAATCAAACAATCAATCAGAATCAATCAATCAAGCAAGCAAGCAAGCAAGCAAGCAAGCAAGCAAGCAAGTAATCCATCAACCAATTCTAATTATCATTCGACGCATTGTTTTCTTCTTTTCCATTGGCCGAGAGCCCACCACGTGACCTGCAAATAACTGCCTACAAATGATGGTCTGCTCATGCGTAATACCGTTTAAACGTGCTCTGCTGCAAATAATATTCTGCTCATACGTAATTGGAACCACGCTCTCAAGAGAAAAATGGCAGATCGCTTCCCTGAGCCGCCAGGAAGTGATTAAAATATGAAAACAAACTTGGTAATTGAATGATAAAACAATTATTGAACTCGTTATCGCAAAATATCGTGATTTGTCAGTGTCTCGCAGATTAATTACTTGCCTCAGCCTTCGGCTTCGGCAAATGATTGATCTGCTCGCCTCTGACAATTCACGATATTTTGCTCAACCTCGTCCAATAATTGTTAATTAATATCTTAACATGGGATGAGGCCCTCCAAATCCGAGTCAGAGGCTCATGTAGAATTTTGCACGATGTTGAGTTCATGGGACATCCGTAACTTAGTAACCAGGCATTCAATCGGACGATGTATTTTTGGCTCCTAGACGAAATGGCTAGTTTTCTTCGCTGTCTTAGGAGAAAAACTACTTAAAAATAAACGCCAAGCCTTGAAAGCTGATCGCTGATACATCACTAAAGGTTTCCATTTTTAGTGCAACCACACTTGTATTTATAAAACCGTACCCACCTGTTTGCGAACCTTGGACAGACCGCGTATTAGCGCCAGCCTCTCACAACATCCTTTCCTGTTTCCGGTTATTCCAGAGGTACAACATCTTATCGGACGAGGAATAACCCCTTTGGGTATGGTGAAAACAAGCTGGGCCCAGATCAGCTCGGAAAACCCGAAAAACAGGCTCCACATCCATTGATCCCACTCCATATCAATCACACGAAACGCGTTTGTGAAGAATTGTACAATGATGATCTGAAGGAGACGTTCAGTAATCATGTTAGCTTCTGGTGCGTGTGCACATCCCCTTGTCTATTGTTATTTGTGTGTGCGCGTGTGTGCGTGAACGGTAATCGTGTCCATTATTCTATGTTAAGTAAGTGTATTTGCAAATTTCTTTCCGCTTGGCCCAGCCACTTAGCTCGATTAGCTTAGCTATTTCTAAGTGGCTGTGCTCTTTTCCTTTGTAATTTTTCTCTTTCTTGTATTTAAGAGCTTCTGCCTGAGAGACCGGGGCAGACTAGGAAATGAAGGTCGGCCGATTTCGCTTAAAGTTGGTACACAAAGTCGTTATGTGGACTTCTGTAATATGCCAAAGTTTCAGCTTCAACGTCCTTTTTTCAGCCGAGTTCTGCATATCAGCCCCTCGGTGGTCCTCAGAGGCTGATTTCCGGTGCAATTTTGGCCACTTTTCAATCTCTCTTTTAGTAACGTACAATTTACTACAGACAAAAACAAAACCATCTTTGTAACGCCCTATTCGTAGGCTTTTATGGGTGAAACCATTAGCTCACGGGAATGTTTCGTTGTGGCTGTTATCACAACTTGGTCCTATTTGAAACATATGGGAAGCAACCGGAAGTGGCCTGTTTTTAAGACCTTATATTTTCCATGTCTGTTTTTTACCGACACGCACTGTTGAAACTTTAACTGGAAGTGGCCTGGCTAGTCATGTTCTCGTATGTTTTTTCTTAGTAAAATAGCCTCAACCTTAGTATTTTTTTCTTGATATTACTAAACTAATGGCAGAACTTTTCAGGGATATCAAGACTTCATGATATAAAACATGGACATGGAAAATATAAGGTCTTAAAAACAGGCCACTTCCGGTTGCTTCCCATATGCTTCAAATAGTTGTGATAACAGCCACAGCCTAACGAAACATTCCCGTGAGCTAATGGTTTCACCCATAAAAGCCTACGAATAGGGCGTTACAAAGATGGCTTTGTTTTTGTCTGAAGTTAATTGTACGTTACTAAAAGAGAGATTGAAAAGTGGCCAAAATTGCACCGGAAATCAGCCTCTAAGGACCACCGAGGGGCTGATATGCAGAACTCGGCTGAAAAAAGGACGTTGAACCTGAAACTTTGGCATATTACAGAAGTCCACATAACGACTTTGTGTACCAACTTTAAGCGAAATCGGCCGACCTTCATTTCCTAGTCTGCCCCGGTCTCTCAGGCAGAAGCTCTTAGGTCTATACTATATAATTTCTGGGCACGAATAAAGATTGTTGTTGATGTAAAGTGATAACCGAATTTCCGAAAAAAAGCAACTCTGTTAAAATTATTTTTTTACGTTTCAAGCTGTGTACTTAGTTAAAATGGTTATGGAAGTAAGGTAAAAAGGTAAAGTCTGCATACGAGCCAAGTGGCCCATTAGGCCGGAGCTTATCCCGGTTTCTGTAGCATGAAGCGACTGGGACTATTTCTACTCCCCCCTGGATGCTAGTCCATCGCAGGGTTACCCTCAGCATTAAATTCGCCGGTACCCATTTATACACCTGGGTGGAGAGAGGCACTGTGAGAGTAAAGTGTCTTGCCCAAGAACACAACACAATGTCCCCGGCCAGGGCTCGGACCCGGACCGCTCGATCCGGAGACGAGCGCACTAACCATGAGGCCACCGCGCCTCCCGGTTATGGAAGTACTTCAGTTAAAAAAACTTGACCAAAAATAATCGAGCCTTGGCATGACAATCACGAAATAAATACAAATCAAGAGATTACCAAGGTAAGAGAGGGAATCCCCATATAGGTACTCTAACCAAGGTAATCTCTCTTAAGTTATTTTTAGACATTGTACCCAGTTTTCCGCGGATATTACTCGTGCGTTGCGTGGATGTTTTAGTGGAGGATCAGTTTATGTTCGTTTCGTTTCGTTGCAAAGCAAAGTAAAACCTTAAAACGCTGTGGAGATGTCTTCACTGACATTTTGATTACAAGCAAAGGAGCTTCGGCTCTCGGTATATTGTAATACATTTCGAAACTATAATGGGAGTTTAAATAAAAGACGGATGTATACTGCTCAAACAATAACAACTGAATGAATGGCAGAGAAACGTTTTGACAAACGAGTGCAAAGCAAACAAACGCGCAAACACAAGCTAGGCAACCGAACAAACAGATGGTTGAAAGTGCAGGCAGACGCTCGCTACCAGAATAGCAAAAAGCAACGTAAGCAGCAAAGGCAACAACGCCAAAGACAGCGTCGATTTGAAACATAGGCACGCAAGGTGTGCAAGACTTATTTTTTGTGCATAACAAGTCCCCGGAGGTAGTGAATAAGACATCGTTGCCCCGAAAAACTTTCACATATTCCCGTTGTTCGGGAAGATTGTCAGATAGTTTGAACTGCTTTTCACCGCTTCAAACGCTAATTCCGTGACTCGGGTTCCGTGATCGCCGCCGGCCGCCGTGTTTACTTTGTGCATCTGGTATTCATCGAGAGCGTAACCATGGTTCCACGAGATCCACTCGTCCAATCACGGTGTACGAAAGAACAGCCATATGCAAGAGCCAATTAGAACCTATTATAAAAAACCCGAGCTAAGCATCCAAATTTCCTTTTGTTCATGTTATTATATAAGTGCTATGTAGTTGTAGTCTTTAAGTTTATTATGCTACACTTTCTTTGCTTTCCATGTTACACCAACACTCTTCGGTTGAAACAAACACCTTCTTTTTCTGCTCGTTCACATCCTCATAACAGCCCATTAGCGAAAAAGTCAAATTGTTTCCTGAATCAACATAATTCGGTCCAAAGAAATCCGTGTTTGTTTATCCTTCCCCTGGCTTGTGCTCCTTTGAACCGCCAACAAAATGAACACTGTCAATACTGCCAATGCCGTTGACCTAAAATGCCTGTCATTAAATGTTAGAGGTCTTAACAAATCGATCAAACGCCGAACCGTTTTTCCATGGTGACACAAACAAAATTCATCATATCATATTTTTGCAAGAATCATATTGCTCTAAAAATCTTGAATCCATCTGGGAAAACGAATGGGGTGGCAAAGCTTTCTTTAGCCACGGCACAAACCATAGTAAAGGTGTCATAACACTAATTAATCCCTCTGTGAATTTCAAATTTGAAAAAGTCATTCCAGACAAACAAGGAAGGTTCATTATTTTAAAATTGTCACTCGAAGAGAAAGCTATTGTTCTCGTTAACATTTACGCGCCTAACGACGTGGCTCAGCGAGTTTTTTTTTTTTAAACAAAACACTAAACCAACAACTCGAGGAATTCGCGCAAGATACAATTGTAATTGGTGGAGACTTCAATTGCGCACTCACTTCAAATGACAAAAGAGGCGGAAAACCTGTACCTAGAAAGGCAGCTGTAATCCAAAAATTAACAAGCTTTGTGATTTGCACAACCTAAGTGATATATGGCGAATCCTGAATAATGACAAACAGTGTTTCACATGGAGAACTAAATCGTTTAAAATTACATGCCGCTTAGATTTTTTCTTAGTTTCGCAGGATTTAATTCAATTAGCAAAGAAATGCGACATCATCCACACACCCGAATCTGATCACTCCGCTGTCTCACTTGTTCTACAGTCTAATTACCTAAACCAAAAAAGAGGACCGGGCTTCTGGAAATTTAATACAGTTTTACTTAAAGATAACGCATACGTAACAGCCCTTAAGATAAACATTCCAATCTTTAAAGAGAAATACAACGAGACTCGTGATTTAGGTTTAAAATGGGACCTCTTAAAAATGGAGATAAGAGGTTTCAAGATCAAGTACTCTAAACGAAAAGCAAAAATATATCGAGATGAAGAAAAAGTAATGCACAAAAAATTAAATCACCTCCAAGCCAGAGCGGAAAATAACCCGCACGACAGAAACATCTTACTAGAACTTCAGCGTGCCAGATCACATCTCAAAAAAATCATGTTGACCAAAACTAAAGGTGCAATCCTGAGAAGCAAAGTGAGATGGCATGAAGAAGGAGAACGCAACACAAAGTATTTCTATAGCTTAGAAAAACGACATCATGATATTAAAACAGTCTCAAAACTCAAAGTTGGGGATAATTGTTATATAGAAGATCAATTCGAAATCTTAGAAGAAAAAAAAGTTCTATGAATCGTTATACCGCTCCACCAATATCAATCCTGAAAATTTTAAAAACTCGCCTTTTTTTATTCCAGAAAACGTAACCGCACTAAGTGAGGAAGAAAAGAACTCTTGTGAAGGATTGGTAAACAAAGAAGAATGCAAAAATGCGCTTAAGGACTTTGACAATAACAAAACCCCGGGCACTGATGGCCTGCCAGCTGAATTCTACCGATTCTTTTGGCCTGACATCTATCAGGATCTGCTAGCCAGCTACAACTTTGCTTCTCAGCATGGCATGCTTTCTATAAGCCAAAGACGAGGAATAATCTCGCTTATCCCAAAAAAATCTAAGGATAAAACTATTCTGGAAAATCTAAGGCCCATCTCACTTCTGAACGTCGACTACAAGATTCTCACTAAAGTTATAGCCAAGAGAATCGAAAAAGTCTTGCCAACGTTAATAAACCCTGATCAAACTGGTTATATTAAGGGCCGCTACATTGGTGAAAATGTAAGGCTAATCTATGACTTAATACATTACACAGGCAAGACAAATCAAAAAGGTATTGCCATTTTCTTGGACTTCAAAAAAGCGTTTGACTCCATTGAATGGAACTATCTCTTAGAAACACTCCAGCTCTTCAACTTCGGCCACGACATCCAAAATTGGATAAAAATTTTCTATAATAATGTTACTAGCTGTGTTCTGAATAACGGTCATGCCTCAACGTTTTTCTCCTTACAGCGGGGAGTCAGACAAGGTTGCCCTTTGTCTGGCGTCCTCTTCGTTCTCGGCATAGAACTTCTCTCTAGAGCCATAAAAAATGATCCCACTATTAAAGGTATCCAAGTCAACAAGCATGAGCTTAAAATAAGTCAATATGCCGACGACACAACAGTATTTGTTCGTGACCTCGACTCCGCCGCGAGTCTATTGAAGGTGTTAAATGAGTTCAAAGAGCTTTCTGGCCTAGAAATAAACACAACTAAAACCGAAGCAATGTGGTTAGGCAAATGGAAAGACAGAAAAGATGAACCTTTTGGTTTTAAGTGGCCAAAAGAACCTGTCAATGCTCTTGGTGTCTTTTTTTCTCTCAACCAAGAAAAGCGCTAATAGATTGAACTTCGGTGAAAAAATACGTAACCTTGAAAAAACGCTAAACACCTGGCAACGGAGAAATCTAACTCTTTATGGAAAGATTAACATAGTCAAAACACTTGGGTTATCTAAATTAATTTACTCAGCCTCCGTGCTCCCTGTTCCAGAGCACTATATCCAAGAAATAAACAAGCTAATTTTCAACTTTATTTGGGCAGGAAAACCCCCTAAAATAAAACGAAACACCATAATTGGAGAAAAGAAAGACGGTGGTTTAAAAATGTGCGATTTTAAGATCATGGAAAAAGCGCTCAAAATAGCTTGGGTCAACAGAATTCAAAATGACTCACAAGCCTCCTGGAAATATTCCTAACCAGCTCTTACACAAACACGGTGGTCTTGCTTTCCTAACAAAATGCAACTTTGTAACAAGCACACTAGACCTCGATGATAAGCTGCCCACATTTTACAAAAAAGTGTTAGATTATTGGTGCGATTTTAAAATCTCAACGGGCATCGACTCCAAAACAAATCCTGAAAACGAAATAGTGTGGAATAACAGGAAAAGTCTTGTAGGAAAAAAACCTGTCTTTTACCAAACTTGGTATGACGCCGGTATTATCAAATAAGCGACATTTTAGACCAAAATCAGTCTTTTTTGAAGTGGCATGAATTTGCCTTGAAATTTAATTTAAATGTTCCTTTTACCACATACTATGGCCTGGTTAACGCAATCCCAAAAAATTGGAAAGCTAATCTTACTAACCCTATTCCAAACGTCACACACGACACCACTGCAAACAACCTAAGAACCAGTTCTATTTACTCATCTCTTTTAAACACTGTCTTCGTTCCTCCCACTGCCGAAACCAAAATTCTACGCCACGGATTTACAGAAAATACCATCAAGAAAGTTTATCTTATGCCATTTAAAGTCACAAACGAAGTTAAATATAATGTTTCAGTATAAAGTGATTCATAACGTGCTTCCAACCCGCGCTACACTTTACCGAGACGGCATTTCAGAAAGCCCCCTATGCAACTTATGCAATACAGAAGAACAAACGTTGCACCACCTACTAATAAACTGCACACTAATACTCAATTTCTGGATTCTCTTTCAAGATTGGTGGCACCAAAAAACAAATGAAACCATAACGTTATCCACAAGTCACATACTCTATGGCTGGCATGATAGGACAAAGCATTGGCAAGTCCTAAATTATTCTCTACTCATAGCCAAATATCGCATTTTCTGCACAAGCCTTCGCGGAGACATTTTAGATTTTCAAAGCTTTCTTCTTTTCATCACCGCAAAACTTGACATTCTAAAAGAGATCGCGACTGCAAAAAGTGAACTATCGAAATTTTATCGCACGTGGGCCATTTTACTTTAATTTTATATGCTGCTGTTGTTTTGTATAGGAAATCGGTCTGTTCGAGAAACAATTAGGGATTAATTGTACGCGTGAACAGATCGGACTTTTTAGTAATTTCCACGAGTGGCTGCCGCAGCCACGAGTGGAAATTAGAAAAAGTCCGATCTGTTCACAAGTACAATTAATCCCTAATTGTTTCGAGAAAGAAGACCGATTTCCTTTTAATAATACGGCAACCGTGAATACAAGCTTCTGGCTGACGTCTTTTTGCTATTGAGGGATGCTAGAATGAAGCAACGGTGTGATAAAATATGTTAGTTTAGTCTTTAAGTTTCTCAACAATTTGCGCCAAAGTTCTCCATACGATATTATTTTTCTTTCCAAAACGAGCCACATAGACGAGCAAGTTCCAAGTTTGTAACATTAAGTTCAATTTCATTGGCTTTGAAGCTGTCAAAACTCTGAACGCATGAGCGACTTTTTGATGAATAATCAACATGTACAGGAAAGAAAATGCACGTCGAAACCAGTCAAGACGGTATCAAAAGCGTTTTATTTATTGACAAAACTTGCGTGAAATCGTTTTAAGAAAAGTTTACAGCCTTAATTTAAACTATGACATGGAGCTAAAGATACAAGGACGAGTTCATTCGGGAAACTGAGGATAACTGTGCAAAGACAAGTGAAGTTGAAATGGGAAGACTAGTTCAAAGTGTTCGTCAACGAAGTTTGTAAGTTTTTAAGATTTTCAAACCATGGACTTTAATTGCTTTGCTTGGTCCGCGGCTCATGAATTCTTCAGAAACGCCAGCTGGACATTTTTGTTACTAGTCGCCTCCATTCTTGGAACGACCATCCTTCCTTAAATTAGATATTCTCATCTTCGTAGGGCTTGACTCGGCAAACATGACATATAGTCGCGGCCATTTTCATTCTTTGCAGACTTGAAGTGTTCATTGCGCGAGTTGTAGTCTTCTTGCCTTCCTCTTAAACCAAAATGTTGAGTCACTAAGTACCAAGTTGTGTTTAGTCGACAAGCCGATCCCGACTCTGGCTCGCAGCTGCCGTCTTTCTTCTTTAACTACTTTAATTCGGTGTAGAAATCTCCGAGAACCTCTTCAAGATGTTCGAGCGAGAGATTTTCAATGCAGCCTTTCGGATTTTTCCTCTCGGTAGCTCACTCCAAATATCTGCGTAGCTAAGTTTTGGTCGATTTTGTTTTTGTTTTTATTTACTACTGCTTCTTCATACAAAGCATTTTTTGTTTGTCGTCAACCGCAAACTTGAATTTATCCGATCAAATGCGACCGATACAATTAAAATTTAATTGTTCAGCTATCGATACAATTTGGGATAAATTGATCAGCTTCCAACCAATCAGAAGCGAGTATTTACGGTAGCAGTATTATTAAGTCTATAATTGAAAAGAGCTTTGTAATTACGCCAACCGTAAATTAATTCAATGTTGCTGTATTGTAATATATGTATTGCAAGTAGTGTATGCATAAATAATGCGAGTATGAACGTAATTATAAGATAGCTAGCAGAGCCACGCAATCAAATTCAGTATACGTAAGCGTGCTCCAAATCTCGACAGTGCACGTTGATGGCGTGAGCAAATTGCTTTGCCAGAATTTTTTTTCGCGCGAGCGGCCATTGTCAGCGCGGGGAAAAGTATTTTATTTCGCTACAATAATGGAAAGAGAGACTCGGCCCACTAGTCCCAAAGCAAACACAATTTTCCGACCTTTTCTCGCGGGCTAGAGTTCTTAAATAAGGCAGAAAAAGAAAAAAACAACGGAAAAGGATACTTGCATTAGCGCCGTCGAGTCGCTTCACTGTCCGAGAGTAAAATGCAACAACTTTTGAGAGAGAGACACGCTGGTTAAACCAAACAAATTACAAACTGCTGGTCTGTTTCAACCTTGAAGGTAAGCTTAAGTTTTTCCGTTTTAAAACTGTCAAATAGAAAACTCGAGCTTTCAACAGAAAAATTGAAATAAAACCAATTGCTATTTTGCTTAATATTTCGCTTACCGCGAACAATCGCTTCTGATATTGTTGTCCTTTTTTCGCGTCGGATTTTCGGGATTTTAGGCACAGTTCCACCTGCTATGTTATAAAACAATTGGTTCATGCTTTTAGCTGTGCACTATCGAGTTATGGAGCACTTGGGAAGTTTGGAGAGCACTCAAGAAGCTAGAGTTGCCCCCGGCTATCGCCTCGGGCAACTCTTACGCTTCTTTCGTGCTCTCCAAACTTCCCGCGTGCTCCATAACTCGATAGTGCACGCGAAAGCATGAACCAATTGTTAAGTAGTGTCAAGTAGTAAGTACATTGTAAGCGTAAATGTAAGTACAAAAGTAGTTCTGTAAACTATGTAAGCGTTAGTCTTGTAAATAAAATTGTTAAAAAAAGAAAATATTATAAAAAAACCCTGGTAACACGCGGGGGGCGGAACAAGCTTTTGGTCGCTGATTCGCAGACGGACTATACCGAAGTTTAGTTTCGTCCGCAACGCAGGCTAGGAGTCTTCGGGAATACAGTGGAACCTCGATTTAACGAAGTCGCCGGGGACCGGCCAAATTTGTTCGTTAAATGGAGGGTTCGTTATATCGAAAACCTCGATATAACGAATTTGAGGGAAAACGACTAAAATGTTCGTTATATCGAGGTCATAGTTAATGATTGATTTGTAACACAGGTGACGTCTGAGGAAATACTATAGCGCCAATGTCTATGACAAATAATAAGCCGTTGACTGAAAGGTTGCTGTCTCTTTACCATATGGATTTGCTGACTGTTGATCTGTTCAGCGTTTATCTTCTGTCGCGTGTTGACATTGTAATTCGTTATATCGAGGTTTATTAAAAACTGGATCATTGGATAATGCAATTCGAGAGTTTTCATTGGCTTAGCCATCATGGTATATTA
>JAHPZR010000801.1:37500-60000 GCA_019787425.1 Platygyra sinensis | reverse complement strand
TTGGGAGAGAGGGGGTGCCTATTCTAATGATGCCATTACGTTTGTTCCCCACTGCAATCCCTTGTCAGCGTTTTTTCGTGCCATCTGATCCAGGTGTGCCAAGGACTTTTGTCGTGGATTGTAGATTCTTATGTGTGACACATGTCCGGCCATACTGCAAGGCTCAAATATGTCAAAATGTTAAATGTAGGTTAATGATAAGTGTCTTAAGCTTGATCACCATTTCACTTACAATCAATCTACAGCTATCATTTCGTCACGAGTCCTCCATAGCTCAGGGGTTAGAGCGTCCAACCGGTATTCTGAAAGGTCATGGGTT
Source organism: Platygyra sinensis (assembly GCA_019787425.1). NCBI lineage: Eukaryota > Metazoa > Cnidaria > Anthozoa > Scleractinia > Merulinidae > Platygyra > Platygyra sinensis. The sequence goes on along the minus strand of JAHPZR010000801.1, from coordinate 59,681 downwards.
CGAGTTCCGTTGGTGGACGTCAAGGTATTTTCTGAGTCATTCGACCTGAGAATGCTTCATCATTTATTCCACTTTATCCGAGTCACCATTTCACTTATCAGTAATCTACATTTATCATTTCGACATATTTGAGCCTTTCAGTATGCAAGACATGTGTGACACATGACAACCTAATTTATGACCTTGCCCGCCACGAGTCTTCAATAGCTCAGTGGCTAAGAGCGTACAGCCGGTATTCTAAAAGGTCATGGGTTCGACTCCCGTTGGGGAACTTAGAGAATTTATTTTCTGAGTAACTCGTTTTGAAAAATAACGATGATTCTTTGAGACTTATTGCTCAACCCCACTGCTGGGGACAGTAGTTTTGACCAAGCTTGTGCACTTTATACCCACGCTGATTGGACAGTAAAGACTATTATGTTTTTCAATTAAAAAAGCGCGCTTCCATTTAGCCAAGCTACTTTTCTTCGTGCGCACACGTTCTGTACATCACGCAAGGCATAGTGTAAGCCCGCGCGCGCTGAGTTGACAATGACGTAATCAACCACGTTGCCAAGTACAAGACTAAAATCATGGATAGTAATAAGACTGGATTTGAAAACGTATATCACGTGGATTGATTTCTCATCTACTATCCATTCTTCCAGCAAAAAACTAGTTGTTATCTGTCGAAATTTTACTGAAATCTAACTGAAAACATGTACCTGCGGATGGCGTAGTGCGCGCGCAAAACATTTGCGAGAAACGCAAATTAAATGTTTTACTTACTGGGGAGGTGACAGGGAAAAATGCAAGGGACACCATAAAATTTTTCTAAAAAGATAAATAAGACAGTTTAAGAAACGTTTGGTTACCCCTATACTTCATGTTATGAAATAGAAGTGGCAAGACTATTCAATAAGTGATTATTTATTTTCGCCAAACCAGAGGAAGGCTGTCAGAGAAAAAAAGCACTGTCGCAACGATTTTGTTATTAAAAAGGCACACCGAAAAAGGTTTTCATAGCACTATTTCCCATGCAGCTTTAAGATCTTTATCAATGTGTTTGGTTTTCTGTATTTAAAGGCGAGTTCTAAGGAAATCAGCTGTGAAGAAAAATGCTGATGTCAGCATTTTTGTTGAGAGGCCAATATATCCGGCCAAATGCATGGCTATCCCAATTTTTCTTTGTGGATTCACAATAGCCCTTGCAAAGATCTACTTTTTCCACTTGGTCCTAACCTGGCGCAAAAACCTTTGTATTTAGTAGGCACGTCCTTAAATCATTTTTTGCAATCACTTGCAATAATTATTCGAAACGATGAAATCACTGACAAAAATGGCTTTTTTTACAATGCCAACAAACTGCAAACTGCTTTGAACGCTTGTTGAACTATTTGAGAAAGTTGATCGAAATAAAACCATTCACCACAACGAAAGGCGAGTCCGTATTTCTATTTTTACTTTATCTCTCAGTTACTGCGGGCACTGTGATTTGGTAATTTAGCGGGCCGCATTTTAGTGTACGGGCTGCTAAAATTCAAAGCTGTTTTTGTTGCCAAAATGTTTTGTAATTTATCACCAAGTGTTCTTAACTTTTATGGCAAGTTAAAGTTTAAAACTTCCTTTTACTTTAAATTGTGCATTAAAACTTGCTAACGACCTAAGACCTCTATATTGTCCTTTGGTTAGGTCACAGCTGCCAAGAAATATTACAAAATTAAATAGAGTGCAATGTCGCGCCACAAAGTTTGTTCTAAAAACTGAAGATGACTATAAGGTTTTGTATCTACAAGCTTAATCTACTCTCTCAAGAACATACACGATTTCTTTTTGATGTACTCTTTTTTATACAGCTTTGAATGGATGCATTAAGGTGGCTGAACACAGTTTTGATACCCTCTGTTTCATTTACCTTTGCTTCTAAAACCCTTGATCCTTTGGTCGCCAAAAATGGCAGCAAGCAAGTTACCAACACAAACTTCAACTTTTTGATAATTAAACTGTCGTATGTGCCGTTGCCATGGAAACATGATTAATTATAAACAGGCGTTTAAATCCGTTTTGTTTATTTGCAGAAAATCTAGTCATTAGATTTTCTTTATAATTTGCATGCAACAAGCTTGTAACGATACTCACATGTTAGCGCTATTTTAATAATAATTTAACAAACAGATCTTTAATTATCCCTCGTTGAAGGTTCACTGGCATATCTTGAATTTCCTTTGTTAAATTTTAATTTTTTTGAATCCTCCAGTTACTTATTTCCTAAAGTATTTTCGCTCTAAATTTCGTGAAATTCTAATGAGTGGTTCTCGAGAAATAGGCGTATCTCCGAAAGTCAATTTTTTCACTCAATCGCAATTTTTTCGACTTACTACGCATGCGCTGCATTTAACTGGGTTCCTTCGGTAACAAACAAAAGCTGGAAATTGCTGGGTTCTTTGCATCGTTACCTTTTCTAACGTATCTTTGTAATGAAAGACTAAAGCCATCAATACACTGCTTTCAATTATAGAGAAAAATAACACAGATAGTGCGAGTGTTGAGTAAATAAAATGATCGCTCTATTGACGGCTTGTTTGTTGTTTTGAAATCCTTGTGCACGTGCTGAATTGCATCAGCAAAAGCGCGCGCGAAAACTGTGCTCGGCCAACTAATATAGATACATGCTCTACATATGTCCATTCTACTCTGATACTGCTAGGTATCCCTAAGAGAAAAGACAGCCTCACTTTAAAGAAGAACTACAAAACACGTTTAAAATGTTGTCTTTACTAGCGTAATGTATGACATGGAATTTCGCTTCCATTTCATGGTAGACCAGCTTCTAGCATCTCAAGTTTTTAAGCGTGGTGTAATAAATTTCTTAGCGAGCACCAACTGAAAAGTTTATTATTTGTGAGCTGACATGGTATATTTGTAGTACAATCTTTTTATCCTGGTATATTTTATTACGTTTAATACTTGGAGTTCTTTTGTTATTTTGTACTTTTAATAGCTGGGTGGTCTGTTTGAGTATGGGGACTTTGACTCTTGTACGGACTATCCTTATGGCAATTTTTTTTAATTTTTTTTTTATTTGGTATGTTGCCATTAAATGCAATAAAAAAAATTAGATTTCAAATTGACTCGTTTGGCTTTCGCCGGCTCTCGGAAATTTGAAGCCGTCCCGCGCTGAGTAGAAATCGCACCCGAACCCGTCAGACACTCAGGAGAAAATAAAATAACATCGGCTTCTCGGTTCGAAACGTTTTTTCCCCGTTTTTGTCGCGTCCAAATGTTGATGGCATGATCGCTTGATTAAACCTGGACCACACTGTTTGGAAAACAAATTTGCCGAAGGACTTTGGACGGCACCTTGGACAACTTAGGGGACAAAGAGCACTAAATCATGGGTGTATGTTTTTTCACGAAGCAAGCCAGCGAGCGAGCGAGCCCATGTGACACATTTCTCGCGTGAAGGCTACCTCGTGGCTATAGCAAAAGAAATAGACGTGGGATCACGCGCGGAGCTCCAGCCTGTAAAATCAGCCGTCCTTCTTCGCTCCCGCCCCGAGTGGCGTTTCGCCGGAAAAGGGGGCCTATCATCTCTCCTCTACTACTCTTACTTTTGGTCGTTCATCAAAGACGATTCCTTGCTGTTTTGTAACCACATGGCGTCTGTTAAATATAGGGTGTCACCGTGCGTGGAGGGGGGGAGGGCTCGTTTGAAAATCCAGAAGACTCTGACAATGAGATAGATTGTCAGACAGACTTCTCAGTTGCCTTGGAAACCTTACCAGAAGTTAAGGTAGTTTTGGCGCGTCGCTTCCTTGCTACCTAATAGAGGACGCGGTTCAGATCCTGTAGGCTGGGCATTAAATGCTGGTCAAAAAAAATCTAAGAATGTAAGCAATTGATTGTGTGAAGAGTTCTTTATATTAAAAGGGAGAGCTGTTTTTATTTATACTGAAGTTGTTTGATAACCTTCACATGTTTCCTACGTTAAGTTAGCTAGATAGTGTTCTTGATGCATTTACAGTCTTACGTACGTTTTTCAAAACTTTGCTGTCGCATCCATAAGAAGAAAATTCCTTGAGTGGCCATTCCGGTGTTGGTGACAAGATTCCACTCTTCGATCCAAATGATCCAGCTGCACTCAAGTTATCTCCGGTCACCATACAAACTTTAACACCTGCTTTTCGTAAGTGCCATATTGCATCCGGCACCTAGATTAGAAACAAATATCGCTTTATTGAGGACTCCGACGTACATTAAAACAAGCCTTTCTTACGGCGCGCATGGCTTTTTGAAATGAATGGCTAAAATTTGAAGTAACTATTTGGTATTGAAAAAGGTAATATTAATTTTCAACTCAGTTCATGGACCTTACATAAATAGCTCGTGTCAAAAACTCTTTTACATCAAACCTTGCAAATAATTGAGAGAAAATAGAGCCGACGTGTCGACTTACTTGCTTTCGAACAGTTTGATCCATGCCAACAAAACCAAGGAATGTAAGACCTGACATGGTTTCCTCTTCATCCCAATCATTATTTTCTGAAAAGAAACAAAAATGATACCGGAAGCCAAAATAAACTATTTTGGGAATTCCTAGAAGTCCACAAAGTCATCCAGTGCCTATCCCATTGCAGAGTATTTTTATGCGTTAAGCTCGTGACGTGAACACACAAAACTTTTTTGTCTGAGATCAACAAAGCTGCAATGTCTAAATATACAATCCAACTTACCATGGATTGCTGGAAAGTATTTAGACGCCAAACAAAGTACTTCAAGCTGCTTTCTTTTTTCAAGGTCATCAGTTTCCCTCTTCGTGTCCTGTTTGTCAAAGGGCACATTATCAAGTGAAGGAAGCGCCATTCGAGTACATCGAGGCAGTACGTAGCCAGGTGCTCCCTTACAGTACAGCTTGTAACCCCCGCCATCCTTAAGATGAATGACAACAGCGGTATACTCCTGGCTCAAAGGCGTTCCTTTAGGGTTAGCCTTCTTGTAAACCAATGTATCTTCGGGATATTCGTCTCTCCAAATCTGATACGTCTCACCCATTTCAAGAAGAAGCTGCAGAAGGGCGCCATCGGTGCTTTCACCAGTGTGTCTTGGGAGATTGTCTACATCTTCATCCTGACAGTAGAGCGTTGATATTAATGTTGTTTGTGCACACAGCATACGAAAACCAAGGGTAGACTGAGTAGGCTCAAAATGTTAGCTTCAAAAAATAAAGAAACACAAGCTTCCGAGAAGAACAAATTCAGTAAATAGCCAGGAAAAAAACACACGGACTTAAAGAAGAAACTTACGAACGTTAATAAATTTAAATCGAAACTGGCTACCAAACACCTGCTTATACAATAAACTATTAACCTTGTACCTGAATATTTGAAGAATACTCTGTGTTAACAGCGATTCCTCTGCAAATTTCCTCAACAAAAGCCAGCTCTTTGAAGTTGTCTGCTTTATACCTCTTCAAGTCTTGAAAACTCTTAAATGTTTTACCCCCTAATTTTCCTTCCACTGCGCGTTTCCTAGTTTCAACTTCAGCCTAAAAAAATGGCATCAATCAGTAGAATCAAAAATGCGAAGGTACCGATTCACTCTGAATGACTTTCTTTCAAGCCTATTATTTCTAAGCTTATTTGTAAACAACTGTCATCTAATTTTTATACTACTGCACTTCACTTGATTGCTGTTACACCTGTTGGGAGTGCAATTAAAGAAAGTCATCAGTAATAACACGATATCGTTTACCATGTTTTACTACTAATTCTCATAATAACGTTTACAGTCAACTCGTTTTTCTATGCACGCCTTGCAGACCTATTTGCTAGTATCGGCCACTTACATACTCATCTATTGTGTCAATGCCCACAAGTCCAAGTAATGTTAATTGTGAAGTCACCTCCTCCTCGTTGTCCCATCGAGGTTCACTTGTTTCCGCTAAAAGAGGAGGCAACGTGTTTATTAGCGTCTGCTCTACATCTTACATTTATGATCTCAGTATCCTCCCTTTGCGAACTCGGTAAGTTTGTGTCAGAACCAGGCGCGACCTCCTTGTATGGCTGCAAGAGCGGACTCTCTTGATGGACGTCAAGACTACCTCACTGGTTCAAAATATGAAGATATGGAGTTGAATCAAGCAATTTACTTTTGTCGTGTGCAAAAAGCAAATAATTTGAACATAAAAAATGCTTTAGAAGTGATTCACCCAAAAGGATTTGAAAGGATTATACGGCGGTCGAATCATCGTCTCTTGGACATGATATGCTTTAACAATCACTTACTATCAGCTACAGTATCTCTAACCCCGCAAACTCAGATGAATTATTTTTCGTTTTCCTAACAGTTCAATAAGATAGCGAGGTTTGTGTGTATGAAGAGAGCTAACCTGCGATCAGGCGTCCTTTCTTTTTCTCGGCGGGAAGGTACGCATGATACAATTACTTGACTATTTGTCTGTTGCTAGTCAAGAATCTGGACTTTTCTCTGATTGGTCAAGAAACAAAAGGTAATTAGAACTAAGCCACGATTGGTTACCTATGTGGCAGCGTGATTTCCGGTCAAAGAAATGCCGCGAGCTGATGGCGTCTGTTGAGGCGAGCGAAGAGAGCGGGTTTTTGTCAGTTTGTCACAAAACTCTCAAAGATGAGCAAATATAATGCTTTCATAGAATCGTATGCCATGGGAGATATGTTTTGGCCGTGCTACCGACGGAATTCGGCAAGAGCGCTATATATCAGTTAATTCCAAAAGCGTTGTTTCATATGGGCAGTACAGCCCACGCCACATCAAAAACAACCGTTGCTTTTTGTTGGCTTACAACGAGGAACGGTACCTTTACCAATTGACACGCTAGACGCACAAGGATAGCATTTCTTGTTATGCCTCTGAAACTTACTCATTTACGAACGAAACAGGAGGATGCGTTTTACAGTACAGAACTGTATGTAAATTCACCGCTGTTCGCGCCTTGTGTAATTCCCGCCCACGAAACGACTTCCGGTAATTCCGATTGATTCACTATCTGATGGCATCGCCGACATTCTCGCTGACAGATATTTTAACTAGGGGGCGGCAGACGAATAGTCAAGTAATTGTATCAGGCGTTCCTTCCCGCCACGAAAAAAAAAGGACGCCTGATCGCAGGTTAGAAGAGAGCACACTCGGGGCACTCCCATATAAAAATGACGGAGGTGCAGGTCGTACCTTTTGGGGATAAAAACGTACCTCTTATGGTGTTCAGCCTCAAGTCAAAGGATCCTTTTACGATAGTTTTTAGGATATTGAGCAGAAATAACATGACAGGAAATAATGTTTTGTTTTAGAATTCGTATCTCTTTGGATTGAAAAACATTTCAAGCCACGCCCACAAAACAGGATCTTGGAAGCTCTTCGGGGTTCTTTTTAAAACTTTCGACCAACAGTCTTGCCCTTTTCATATGGGAGTCCTACCTCCAGGAGGAGACTGTCTCGGAATCTCCAACAGTGATATCAGTATCGCTAGCTGGAAAAGTGCGACTGACATTTATAAACTTAAAAGTCATGAATTCACCCACCTGAAGGATAGATCTGATGCCTGTATGCTATACACATCACTTTCAAATGACTGGTATCCTGCATGTTCTTAATGACTTTTTCAATTCTAACCTTATCCTCGGGAAGATACTTGCCCACGCTGCCGTCATGTCGAACAATCTCTGTGCACCGTGCAAGAATGGCCTGAGGCGCCCCTTTAGAGTAAATCTTGAAGATACCACCTTCACGAATGACTGTAGTCATGGATTTACGTTCAGGAGAGAAATCAAACACCTTAACAAATGTGTCCTCTGGATGATCGTTCCTTATAAACGGGTAATACTGGCCCAGGTCAAGCACGAACTGAAGAAGAGCACATTCTGTTTTGTCACCGGTTTGCTTAGGAAGGCACTGAGGGCCTGTAGGCTAAACGCATCACAACTCAATCAGTCGCCGCACTCAGCTGAAATCGTTTTTATTAACTGAGTAAAAGGGCTAGAAAGTCAGTTTTGTTTATATTTCAAGTTGTAAAAGAACGGAAAGCTTCAATGCGTAAAAGCAAAGCTAGAGTAAAATCAGGAGAGAACCAATCTTCGGGACTGAAAAGAACGTTTTTCAGGGGAGATCGACACTTAAGGTCATTCCACTGAAATAGAACCTACAATGAGATTTTTGTCAAACTTTGCCAATTGATTGTTTACATTATAGAAACTTAAATTTTGAAATAAAAATGAGGGGTCCCCATGTTCGTTTAGGTGTAGCAGCACCTTGTTTATTCCATATAAATCCCTATAATAGCACCATGAAAGTCACGATTGCTTGCTTAATTCACGTTTCTGACGATTGTTTTTCCCTCAACACTGAGAATTGGCCCATATTTATTTTACCTAGAGAAATCTACTATTCAATACAAAACAACTAAAAAAAATGCTAGGTCACCGTAGTCGTTTTCGAGAAAATGAAGATTTACCTCTTTGGCGAGGTCCAGCCGTAAAGAAAAAGCCGCCATTTTCTAATGCGCGCGCGCTAATCACGCGTAAAATTATGCTGGAAACAGTTTCCAATACTTTCCAAGACTTAGAGTTTGATGGGTCATTATAACCACTCTTTATCGGTTAATGCCTCAATCATGGTATCAACAAACTGCCCAATCATTGGTGAACAAGTTGCTGTTAATTTTGTGGCACAATAGGTTACCAAAGCAACAATATGACCCGCTAAAAACACCCTTAATTTTAGCTTTAAGCGCTTAGAACTCAAAACGAGCTCGGTGACCCCCATTTTTTATTATCGAATTGTAAGCAGCATGATAAGATGCAACTTTTTGCAGAGTTTAAAAAAATTCTACGAAAGGGGTTCAGAGCCACCTTAAATTTTCTATAATTTAAGGTGGCTGTGAACCCCCTTCGTAGAATTTTTTTTTAACTTTGCAAAAAGTTGCATCTTATCATGTTGGTTACAATTCAATTATAAAAAATGGTGATCACCGAGCTCGTTTTTGACTGGAGTTATAAGCGCTTAAAGCTAAAATTAAGGATGTTTTTAGCAGGTCATATTGTTGCTATGGTAACCTATTGTGCCACAAAAATAACAGCAACTTGTTCCCCGATGATTGGGTAGTTTGTTGATACCATGGCTTTGGCATCAACTGGTATAGAGTGGTTGTAATGACCCATCAAAAGTGCGAGTCTTGGAAAGTACTGGAAACTGTTTTCAGCCACCTTAAGGAGACGAGTTTGACGCATGACCAGTGCAGGCGGATTGCTCAAGGCCTGATATGGATTCGATTTGTACTGTCAAAGTGAAGCCATTTATTTGCACGAGACAATCACAATGTTAGATGTTCTATTGCTACACAAAAGTGATACATAATGTTCTAAGACCAATGTACACGCCATTCAGATTTGTAAAACGAAACGACGGATTAAATACTTAATTACCCAATCGGCAATTAATTTCTACACCGGTACCTGAACCAATAAATATCTGAAGTTCTCAACGAAGATCAAGGAGAAGAATAATGTTAACGGTTTCTTATTCTGCGTTACTACTGCGCTGCGAAGACATACCGACTGTAATGCAGTAATGTGTTATTATTATAGATTGGTCTGTATTTAAAAATTATTCGCGGAAGGCGAGGTGAATATTGTAGAATAATCCCCGAGACGAAGTCGAGGGATTATTCGACAATATTCACCGAGCCTGAGGCGAATAATTGTTTTTGTATAATTTCAGAGCTGAACGACAGAGAATAACGGAGTAAAACATAAAAACAGGGACCCAATTGTTCGTTTGCATACACGTATACATCTATATAGTCTTAACAAGAAGCTTACATGTAAGCTTACATCGATTGTGAATCAGTTTACTCATCTAGTTTGACAGTAAAGGTCGGCACACACGATGGGACTAGTCCCTGTGGCTAGTCCCTGCAACAAGTCGCAGGAACTAGTCGCATCGTGTGAACTGGCCATTTTAGCCACAAAATCTAGTCGCAGCCTGCGACTAGTCCCACGAATTCAAACTGGTTTGAATTCGTGGGACCAGTGGCATCGTGGGACCAGTGGCATCGTGTGAACTGGCCATTTTTGCTTCAAAATCTAGTCGCAGGGACCAACTTTAGTCCCTGCGACTAGATTTTGAAGCAAAAATGGCCAGTTCACACGATGCCACTGGTCCCTGCGACTAGTCGCAGGGACTAGTTTGCAGTTCACACGTTGCGACTAGTATAGAGGTATATCTATGACAAAATTCAATAAGCAGGAATTGATATCAAATTATCCAAATTGTACATGCATCAATCCAAAGCTGAATAGCAACAAGCCAATTCTATGTTCCAAATTGGAAATGCATCCAACCGAAGCTGAAGGGCAAAAACCCGTTTCAGGCATCATGCAGCTAGTCAAAATGCAGAAAGGCATACTGAGTGGTAAAAGGCATAGCGCAAAGAGGCATAACGCGAAAAGGCATGACGCAAAAAGGCATAACGCAAATAAGCATAACGCAAACAGGCATAACGCAAATAGGGAGCTCTTAAAAGTAAGTCGAAAGGAAACATAATCACTTTCGAAACCATTTTCTTCCTGGTGAATAGTTCAGTAAAAATTCTCAAATATTGAGTCAAGACATTCTGAGTGGAAGAAGGTATCGCCCTCTTGCATACCATCTTCTCAGAGCACTAACCAAAAGATACGAAGGCTCTTGTTGTTCGACTTTCGTGCATGCCCAGTTCCTGCCTACGGCCTCTGATTATTTCACGTGATGCCTATTTGCGTTAAGCCTCTTTGCGTTATGCCTATTTGCGTTATGCCTTTTCGCGTTATGCCTCTTTGCGTTATGCCTTTTACCACTCATTGGATAATTTGATATCAATTCTTGCTAATTGAATTTTGTCATAGATATACCTGTATAGACTAGTCCCTGCGACTTGTTGCAGGGACGTCTAGTCCCACCGTGTGTGCGGACCTTAAAACAATCACGCAAAACACTACAAAAAATAAATTCTCCCGGTACCTTTGTTTTATCGCTGTTGACTTCATCCTCAGTTCTTATCGTTGTCTCAAAATAAGTAGCTTTAGTTTGGAGAAAAACACATTCAGTCAATCGATCCGACCTGCTGGCAATCACTTGAACGTAATCACTACGTTTACGATTCTTAACTGCCTTGAACACGAGTTCTTGAAAGGATTTTTGGTCCAAGGATGACAGCAGTCATGTGAAAATTCTTCATCCTTTCAAATATTCTGGACTTAAGAGTGATAACTTCCGAATAGATGAAAAATTCATTCACCAACTGCCCTCCATGTTTACTTGCCGAGATAGCAAAGGTGGCGTGCTCAGTAGCCAGGCCTCGAAAATGTTATATAAACCGCCTGGAGCGATTTATATAGCGTCATATAAGGAACCGCTCGACCAATCAGATTGCTGGAAACTCTTTGTTCAGCTCTGAAATTATACTAAACTTCTTTATCAACCGGTTCTCTTTCTCAGCATAGCAAATAATCGAGAAAAGCGAACCAAAGTTGCCGTTATTTGCCGTGACAATGTTGTTTTGATGAGGGAAACAAGAACTTAGGCTACCCCTTGAACTAGACTTGAATTTGATATAGGCGAAAAAGTATTTCAACGTTGCAAAGTCAGTTTTTACGGAATGAATAATACATCCACGCTTCGGTGGACGTGTTGTTAAAGCAGTATTTACGTCAAGGCATGGTGCGTGTCTAAACGTAATTGTGCTGAGTAAGCCAAAGTTAGTTCGGATCTTTAAGATTCGATTAAGTTGAATGGAACATTTTGCTGTCAGTGAGGAACGTTTTATGGTTCGTGTAGAATTCAGCTTACAATGTGTTTTAGGTTTGGCCGTTTGTCTCCAAGTCTCTTGGAAAAATAATTCCAAACGTGTACTTTGTCTATATTCATAGAGTTTCCGATCGAGTTCTTCGAGACACTGCTAAGATCTCACTAACATCATTGTATGAATCAAATGGCATGGTGTTCACAGAAATGACTTAAGTCGTAAATGATGGTGTTCACACTGTAGTGTTAATTGCAACGCATTTGTTTTTAAAGACATTGAAGACTGCATGAATTTAGATTATGTTAATTTGGGATTCTTCATTCATTAGTTTAAAAGCAGCTTACCGTTATATTGGAGGAGTAACTTGTATTGACAGATATAGCATCACACATGACTTTAACTAAGTTTAGGGGTAGCTTGTCCCTGTAATAGCGTGGATTTCCGCTATACCTTCCTTCTGCCATGTAACACTCCACTACTTGTTCCGTGACAGTCATTTTACTGAGTTCAGTCAGAACCCCAGTCTTCCCACAACATATGGTTGTTAGGTTTCCCATTTTCTCTATCACATCAACATTCCTGACCAATATTTGGCTGGCGTACATCTTGTCAACGCAATAAGACAGTGTTATTGTGACAGCTAAAGACAGTCCTTCGGGTTCAGCAATAATGACGATGACTATGCCAATTATTATTGCCTGTACAAACTCAATCCAGTGACTCTCATCGTAACTGTTGTCGTCAACAGAATATGTTTGAATACTGAATCTCAGAATGATAATAAATGCCACCAGTACACCCACTATTATGCCAATAAGACCTAAAATAGCCGAGGCTTTGTTCAGCTTCCCTTGCAAGGTCGTGCGTTGGTCATCAGGTCCATCAGACTCGGCAGCCATACTTGCGCTACCTCGATACTTAAAGGCCTGTGTGTTTCGACCGACAGCAGTGACTAGAAACTTACCGCTACCCTGTCTAACATAGCTCCCTGCGAAAACCAAAGGATCTTCTCCTCCCTTAAAAACGCTTGGACCAGCGTCGACGATGCTATCATTAGTAACTAACTCGTTGGTTTGAGCGAGGACCCCATCTGCTGGGACAATTGCACCGACTTTCAGCACACAGAGATCGCCAACTCTAACATCTTTGCAACACAAGTTGACCTCGTTTCCACTTCTTATGACTGTGCATGTGCGGCTTTTTTCAATCCTGTTCTGCATCTTATAAAATTCCTGGTCCCGGTAGAGGTCACTTAGCGCTGATGTCAGGATAATAACGACCACAGTGCCAATGATACCGCATCCTTCCATCCATGCTGTCTTGGTTTGCTCGATTCCATCACATATCTCTGGGTGATACCATCCTAGCAAAAGAGCTGCAATTGCTCCCAACACCAAAATAATCAGAACGGAATCTGTGAGCGAGTAAACAAGTGATCGCCAAAAGCTTTGAGGTGGTTTCAGTGGTATAAAGTTTTCACCAAAAACTAGCCTTCTTGCAAGTCCATCTTTAATGCCCAGTAGACCTTTTTTTGTTGATGAATGCAAGCGCTTTGCGATTCCTTTCACACCGCCAAGCTCTCGCTCGAGGCGATCCGCTGCTGTTTTTCCTCGAGTTTCCATTAGGGCAATCAGACTCCGATTAAGGTCTTGATGGTTTGGGAAGACTGGAGCACAATTAGAGCCTTTGTTAGCCATTTTATGTTGTTCGATCCCGTTCCAAGCAGTGTTTACAACGTATACATTTACAGTCACGAACCTTGCGGAGAAACTCTAAATGCAGCACTCTGCGAATCACGCAATATTTAAAGTTTGAGCAGTTTCCATAATATTGCCGACTTATCTGTACTTATTTCGAAGAGGAAACTTTCAAATCGAGCAGGACCTAAATTGTTCCGTTCCTTCAGTGTTTTGCCACGAGAAACGCAGAAAATGTATTCGTGAATTTGACCTCAAGCTTTAATATACGATGGAACGCGAAAACAAAAGAAACTGAGAACTGTCACCATAGCAGCTTAAACAATGAAAGGCAAACAAACAAGGAATATGTTTTATCTATCATCGATCCGTGACATACCATACAGTGAAACATTTCTGATTTCCTCTAAGAAACAATTTTGATCTTTGCTCTAAAATAAGGAATGGTCTATATATTTATATTTTCTCCCTTTTCAAGTGCCGTTACAATTAACTCCAACCAAAGTTGAGATCTGTACTTTTTCATTCACTCACTTTTATTTCTCATACGAACTAGCCTGCGTAGCTGGTGGGATGCGTGAGCGGGCGAGCGGCGAAGCCGCGAGTCACTGCTTCACCACTCGCGTTCACGGCTTCGCAACCAAAACAAAAGGGAGTTACGAAACCACGACGGCGACGGCGAGGACAACGTCGACAAAAAATGAATTTATAGTTTATCTTCGAATCTCACGATACTCTAAAATCACTTACTTTGTTTATTGCCGTCAAAACTGTCACAAAACTAAATCCGGAACACAGCGATAAATTTGAAAAAAAAAAATTAAAATTTGGCCGTCGTGGTCCACGTTCTCCAGACGACGCAAGATTTGGTCATTTCACGTCGTTGTTTCGCAGAGGACGACAAAGAAATGTACAAAGAGTTATAACGCACGTGCACAGCTATTGTTCTGCTCATTAATTCTTCTGTTCAGCGACGTTGTCGTTGCCGTTGCCGTCGTGGTGTCGTAAACTCCCTAAATGCACTCGCGCGCGAAATCCCGCCAGCTACGCAGGCTACATACGAACCTTCTCGATTGCTTGTTGTTGTTTTCAGCACCGAGCAACGCGTTTGTAAACAACTGAACTAGCTTGGAAATGTGGAATTGGGAATCGAATTTTAAGCACTGGAGAATAAATACAAATTCCACCGCATAGGAATTTTGGGAGCGCTCTGTGATATAGACAAGACGGCGTCCAACTTTATACGCAGGTATACGCTACCCATTCAGTGGGTGGCTTATCAATGCGCTCTTTGCTCTCTGCGCTTTCTGATTAATGACGTCAGACATTTTCTCGTTTTCATAGCCCCTTAGCTCGTCATCAATGCATATCCTGTGGGCAATTTAACTTGCTTTGCAGCTGCAATAACTTTTTAAGTTTCGATTACATCTATGCCATAGGGCACTCTAACAAGGCTTTGAAAAAAGCACACAAGTTTACCAAGTATTAAGGGCCAATTAAAGTATCTCGTTGCTAAGCTACACGGTTTGCTACCCAGGTGCAACTTCTCCTAATACAACATCAACCTCGCTTGCATGAGAACCTTCTTAACAGTACTTAAAGTGATCTACAACACTGCGACTGTGAAACTGACGAAAATGAATTCGAATTTTGTTCGGAGAAACAAAACACAGCTGAAGAGTTCGAGCTCGAGTGTTTCCATGTGGGAAAAAAGTCAACTTGAAGAGTAGCAATCCTGTCGTTAAAGCCACAACTCGCCCAAGATCTGCAGGACGTAATTTCGTTACTCTTTCATTCCTTGTCATTGGGCAATATTTCAAAGATTACCACAAAATTCTCGGGACTCTCGGTCGGGATCACGTCAGTTTCACTCAGTGGATCCATATTGTTGAATGGATTGCACCGTTCATAAAAGGATCGCCGACTGGAGCGTGCAAAAAGCAAGCAGTTCGACGTGGAGAAAAAAATCCAGTTCGACGCCTTTTATCTGACTCGCGGCCACTATAGCTCCGACGTTACCTTCCACGATGCGAAGACTCAGGCACACCGACCAACGAATGTAAGTTGCCTTAGCAGCCTGGCCAACAATACCTAGGGACCAGGCAGTTGAAAATTCCGTCATTACTTCCGGTGCCGCGAAAAAGAACTTTTCTCCTCGAGAGATAATTGTGATCGCTGGATTTTAAAACAATTCGAAAGAACATCATATTTTCTCGGAATTCAAGCATGGGCTTTCCGACAAAATGGAAAACAAAAAAATTATGCGCAAAAGAGTGGTCAGAAGCACATTTTCCTTTCTCATTTCTTTTTTTTTTCATCATAAGCCAAAACGCATGCTTGAATTTCCTCGAAACGGCTTTTGAATTGTTAATGTACAAAATATACGGAAAAAAGGTTTAAGCCATTCAGGTAAAAAGCATTTTTCTGTTTCTGGTCACGTGACATTGGGCGTGGTACGATGACGTCATAAACTATTTGCCCCCTATGAGTATTGTCCAAATTTGGTCCAATTGAAGCATACATGTGCACTGAGTTATAGCCAATTGATTTTTCCCTAGCAACGGCATTTAAAGATACTTTAATGGGCCCTTAAATAACGCTACAAACTCAGCCGCCATAACCCAGGTAAAACCGACTTTTATGCAATAAAAATTGTCAAGTACTTGTGAAGAATTTAAATTCTTCACAAGTACTTGACAATTTTTATTGCATATAACGCGTGAACTTGCGGTTGGGAATCCTTCTGCGATAGAGGGCCAGACTGCTAACATCTTGACTTCGCGAACGGGACTTTGAGCGCGATGCTCAACAAGTTTGCTGGAATTCGAAAAGTATCTGATGAGTCTCTTGGCCGAGACGAAACGCCGCGTCATACCAGCCACGAAATTTAAGACGGAATCCGCCAGACGTTGGAGTAACAAGTGGACAAAAATCTTGTACCAAGATTATTTACATTGTATTGCAAACTTCTGTAGGGCTCTTTTAATTATCTCTCAAAACAATTCATTTCTAGCAACACCAAACGTCGAAAACGAATGATGAACTTCGTATGAAACGCTTAAAAGTTTTGGTGAAATGAAACTGATGATGGAATTTTGCCTGTGTTTCCACAGAATCACTGAACTTTGAAATTCATTTCTCTCGTTCCCGTGGGAAATTATTTTTCGGAGTTATTTCAGCCAATTATTTATGTATTTAGCTTTAAAAAAATGTAAAAATGACTGTAAAATATTTAAAATTACTCTGGTACAGATTTTTGTCCACTAAAACCTAAAATTGCTCCATCTTCTATCGGATTTCGTCTTAAATTCTTTACAAAAACCGACTTTCCGTTAGATTTAAGCCACTAGACTACAGAATCAATGAGTGAAAAGCACTGCTGCATTTGGATTTGTTTTCGCCGTAATGTTTGTAAATTACACAATACAAACCAATTGTTAGCTGTGGCCTTGAGGGATCACGAGAATGAAACACTTCAAAATTATTCCCCTTCAAAATTCCCTTGAAGCTCAATGGTCACATATTATATCGTTTCCTTAGCAGAATTATGTATTTCTAGCTTTGCAATGTAGTCATCAGAAAGATTCACAAACCTCGAATCCCTTCTTTATTAACAGTATAACATTAACAGTATTGGAAAGAACAATGAATAACGCATGTTCCAAAAAATTGTGCATGCCAACTAATGTGATACTTGATACCTTCACGAACACAAATTATAATTTCTGAAAAAACAATACACTTTGGAGAGTATGCTCTTTATAAAGCGCTTACACATGACGTCACCAATTTAGCAGCAGAACGGGAACGTCCGATGATGACTGAAGGGCGCGCGGAATAGCCTGGATTCTGTTCTAATTTGATCCAATCTCGTTCCCAGAGCTTCGTTCTCCTTGACCAGCGGTCGGAAACGAGAGCTCTGGGAGCAACCATTTCAGGCATGCGCCATAGCATGAAATAGATGCAGATTGAGACTGCGCAGTGAACCGGATAACCAGAATTCGGTTATTTCCCATTGTTATTTCAAAATGGATGCTCCCAGAGCTCTCGTTTCCGACCGCTGGTCAAGGGGAACGAAGCTCTGGGAACGAGATTGAATTTGACCATATTTGAACATTCGTTCTGCGCGTGCGCGCGCCGTCGTCAAGTTGACGATCCCGTTCTCTTGCTAGATCAGCATGTCGGTCTACGAGACCAATCCTGTGTGCCAATAACTTTGCATGGCTGCTTGCCGCGTGAGTGAAAACGCTCTGTTTCCTCGCAATAGCATATAGTAATTCTAATTAACATATAAGAATTGAGGTTGTGAAATCGCTCTATTTATATATTTAACTGGCAAATTACCTCGAAAAAATGCTGTTTTGTTTACTGTTAACTCGGTTTTTTGGGCTGCCACGGCTTAGACTCAATTTACCGTGGAGCAAGATTTGCCCGAGAGCTAGGTACTAAAATGTTCAATGTTTTACTTGGGAGCATGCGCATAAGCCAAAAATTTTTTTCTTGCCCTTTTCCTTTCCTTTTGCTAACTTTTGCATTCCTATCCTTTCCGACAGCCGTAAAAAGTTCGGTGTTGATTATCTCCTAAGTTTGGAAATGGAACCTTGATCGATATTAGGTATAACGCGCTATTTTACCAACAATTTTGCACCAAAAACTGCTAACGTTTTCTTTTTGCAATTAGCTACATCAGAATGCGGTTCATTTCCAAAACGGACGGTTGCGCGGATTGATCTATCCCATCTCTATTATCTGCTTATAAAGAATATCTATTTACGCCTAAATTGACGACGTCACAAGTGGTACAAAATGCATGACCTCTCAATCGAAAAAACTTATGATTGCCAGTTTAAGGGCTAAACGAAAACGATTTTCATCCTTAAAGCCTGAAATTCTTCCAGAACTACTGTAATCTACCCCACAGTAAATCAGTATCACGGCTTTCAGCCCAGCAGGACACTAAAGAAGGTAAACAAAACTCTCTAACATGAAAGAATTGCGGTCGTTTCGCCCGGACTATAAGTCGGTTCGCCTTACTGTTAGCTCTGTGGTCAATGCTTAAAGAACGAGAAATAAACATGTTTTGGGTAATTTTGTTTCCTAATGCCCGCAGTGAGCTGTTGTGTTTTCCGCTCGTTCAGTTAAAAGATTTAACATATCCTTCTCTGAACTTTCAGTCTGACAGGTTACCATATATCGAATTAACAAGGTTTGGCCCGAGCCTCGCAGTTTGCGTGTTGAATGTACCTTCGAGTCGCGCTTCTGGGAATGAAAGATTTCGTGAATTTCAAGGATTTGTGGCATCCTAAGCGACAAATGATTCAATTTGATTTATGTTTTCCGTAGCAGTAAAAACGTTTTAGATGATACTTCATTTTTATAAGTGTATTTTTACAACCACTAGAGCATCTATTCGGCGATCAGTTCGAAATTACCTCCAGGTTTTGACTTTCGATAACCGAATGCCGGCTTTATTGTTTATTTTAATAACCTTTATAACACTCTTTTTTTAGAAAAGACTTTTTACTAATCATATTATTACCCTTGGCGAGCAAGTTATCTTTCAGTGCCGAATGAAATCAACTTTATACCAAATTAGGGCTTTCTATTGCCAACAAAATAACAAGCGGTTGCATGACAAAAACTGGAAAGAACTGCTCCCTGTTGTTTAAAATTAATTTCCTAAACGACGATTATAGAGATTATAAATCTAATTAATATAATAAGAAACTCCCTTGTATTGTGTGGCTGGTTTGCAGTGTCACGTCATCAAAAATAAAAATCGTAACCATTCAATAAATTAGGTCAAAAATCTGTGATATCAGGGATGGTTGATATCTAAACAACCTCGCCAAGAATAGTTCTGTGCGGTTATTCATTCGCGTTTTTTGGAAAAGTATTCCTCTCAGATTTACAGAGCTTTATATGGAGATGCCGTACAGTAACAGAAACATCTGTCATCGAGTTTTGCTATCGAAACGAAACGTGATTACTCTAGAGCCCCAACACAATGAAATTTATACTTCTCCCAGAGCAAGGGCTGTTTAGTTACCAAAAACTACAACAATAACTCGAGAGCCTTATGGGGCCGCCATTTAAATGGCACGCAACGGATAAACTTGTAAACTGAAACTTCAGAAGAGTTAGCCTGCGTCGCAGACAATCTAAACCGCCTATATATATAGATATACCGGGGACTTTGTGACACGTCCGGCTGCAACGCAGGCTACAGAGGAGTCGGTAATTTTATTTTTTACGATAACTGCCGAAATTTTCGCCCGCTCATTGGCTAATTTTTATCGTCAATAAGCGGACACACACATGAATTTATAATTTACGCAATGCGGTAACGAGCGAGGGCGGATAATTTGACCATTTGTTATCGTAAAAAAAATGACGTCAGTCTTTCATACGTCTGTCCTATTATTGACAATGAATTTCGTCATAATATTATTCAAAGTAGCTGTGGATCTGGATCTGCAGACTACTTTCACAAAGTAATGACGAAATTCATTGTCAATAACAGGACAGACGCATGAAAAAAAGGGGGGATTTGTTAATTGGATGATGACGTCACATGCAAACCGGTAATTGTAACGTTGCATATGTTATCTATCGTAAGAAGAATTGATGTAAGTAGCTTTTTTGTTATAATAGGGTATCTAAAAGATAGTAATGCTGCGGCACATTCTGTTGATAATGACAAATTTTACGTAGTCATTAATCTATCATTATAACCTTTATTTCTTAAAGAGGTGTCAAATTGTGGTGTGTAACTTAAAATCTGTCCTTGTATGCATCAATTTCACGCATCATGACGCATCGATGGCGAGGTGTGACAAGGGATCGTGACAAAAAAGCACATGTTGGTCTGAACGATGCCGACTGGGACAAAATCATGCACATCGCTGAACCTCTATTTTACCAGATCGCGAAAAACGAAAGATTTTGAAATTGTAACAGCAGAAATTTAAGGTATAAATTCTGTACTGGTACGCATTAAATGTCGCTAGGATGTTGACAGACTGTCGAGGACGCCACAATCCGGCGAAATGTGCAAAAATGCTAAAGCTTTAGCTTAAATTCTTGTTTGGATGATTAACAAATAGATTCCATGTTGCCGTGCGTCTGTTCAGTAATAGATCACAGATGACGTCAGAATGTGGTAAGAACAAAAAAGTGGCACACGAGGCGTAGCCGAGTGTGTCACTGTTCTTACCACATTTTGGCGTCTTCTGTGATCTATTACTGAATCAGACGCACGGCAACATGGAATCTATTTGTTTTATATAAAAACAAAAGCCTTTTTTATTTAAAATATTTCACCATAACGCGAAAGCCGGCTTTTGCCCCGCCTTTGCCCACTTTGGCGAACACGAAAAAAAAGCCATTTGACGTGATCTATGTTCTATACAAAATGAAGCAATTTCATTGGTTACTGTGCGTAGCAAAGAATTGTGATTGGTGGAGAAAAATCACGCCACAGTCAAACCGGCTGTCAAACCTGATGCGAGCGTCGCTCCTTGTGGAATGAAAATTTACAGCGAAAGCAGAATTGAACTGCGAAATCTACAAATCTTGAAGAAAATGCTGGAAAAATCAAGTCAGTTTTTGTCATCAGAGCAGCCCTGTGAGCTGAAAAGCTTGGACGTTGCCTTTAAAATTGCAGGAGTTGAAAAAATACCCGCAGAAAACTTGGAGTCATGGTCAACCCAGAAGCCAGTTGATTCGAGTTTTGAATGAAAGGAGCGTAAATGACGGTGGAGATTTTTGTCTTCTGTGGTTGTTGATTCTCATATCAGTTTGATATAGTGTCGGAGACACATTTTGGCAGCGATACTTGTCGGCCGTGAGCTGTGGTTAGGCTAGCTATACTTAACTCGCTGCTGTGCCCTGAAACGGACAGGAACATTCGCATCGGAAAGCAAGGTTGTGTGTTTATTTTACCGATTTTAAGAAGTGATGTTTTCACGTTTCATTCCTGACATCAATCGGTGTGTCAACACTTGTTTTGACACTGAGAAAAGTTGAATTTTTTAAATAAATTAATCTCAGAAACATTTTGTTTATTGGGTTTGTTAAATTCGAGATAAAGCAATGGTTCTCAGCTTACCAAGACCAAGTTTGTGCGTTGTTTAGTCTCGCTCGACTGCCGACTGAAACTGGTCGAAAATTTTTTCTGGATCATTTTCTAAAAGAAACGGCTTTATCTTTCTTCTTCTGGCTTCTCCAACCTGTTCAATGCCTCGGCAAGACTTTTATGTACCTTATCTTTTGACCAGTCACGTAAAATATTATATAAAAAGGAATAGATCACAGCTTATATGAAATTAGCGCGTTCTGCCGTTTTCGTTTGAATAATTATTCTACAAGCTCTTAGTAGCGACGATTTCTCATTATTTAAGAATTTGACCGAGGAGGCAAGATCGCCAAGAAATGACAAGTTCAAAATTAAGATGTCACAATTGATCGTACAAACTTTCACATACTGCAATAATTTAAGAACAAAAGCAAGAGCTGTGAAAATCAATCACGATTTCCTTCACATCGTTTTACAGGTAAATCAGAGCAAAACATAAGCACAACTAAGCCTTTCTCACTGATAGTGTGACATCCTCGTGTTGTTCGTGGCGCAATGCTTTCTGGTCAAAAGTGGCGGAGTGCACTCTGGTTAAATGCAATGCATTCTGGTAAAA
>JAHPZR010000801.1:0-32500 GCA_019787425.1 Platygyra sinensis | reverse complement strand
TTTCATTATTTTAAGCCAGTTTCTTGCTGGATCCTGTTCTGTGAAAATGTCACAGGTGTTCCACGACCGAATTCGATCAACTTCCATTGCATGTGAGAAAGGTAAACACGTTTAAAACTCCTGAAATGCGCCTTTATTTCGAATCAGATGCCTGAGGCGGATGCCTCACAATTATTTTTGTTGGAGTTTTTCCTTATTTTAAGTTTCGCACCAAAGTTAACAGTAAAGTTAGAGGAAAGTAGCCGGACCAAGCTTGGCCAGTAGCCGGCTGTTTTGGCCGGCTACCGGCCCTTATTGACAGCACTGGGGTTAGAAGAAATTGACCTAGGTTGAAACACATTGACCCAGGTTGAAAACAAATTGACCAAGGTTAAAACAGTTTGACCTAGGTAGAAACAAATTGACCTGGGTTGAAACAAATTGACCTAGGTTGAAAACAAAATGACCTAGGTTGAAAACAAAATGACCTGCAACATATATACTAATTAACAATTAGATTAAGAGCTAGAGATTTCTATGAGGTGATAGTTGATGATGAAATGGCGACGTTTTTTCGTTTTGCTAAAGTTTTGGAGAAAAATTTTTTGATGAAAATGGATAATTAAATCCTGAGAAGACTAAACGAAGGACATTTACGGTTTCTTGACTTAAAAAAGTTGAAATTATCGGAAAAAAAATGATGCGCACGCGTACGCACTTCAATGTTAAATGCCAATTCAATCCGGGCGATCTTTTTAAGGCGCAAAGTTTATTAATATGTCCAGAAATAATTGGAAACCGTTATTTGAAGTAAACTTTAGAAAGAATTCTACTAAAACAAATCTCGAAATCTCGAGCTCATAATCTAATTGTTAATTACAAGGAATTTTAAATGAAGCAATAATATCAACTAGGAAAAAAACTGAGTTCCAGATAGGATTGAACCAACGAAGCTCCATGATTTAGCCGGGCGCTCTAGCCACTGAGGTACTGGAGACTCTATGGTGAGCAAGGATGAAATGTGGGTCTTCGCCTTGAACCACATCGTGCTGTCACACAGCCAAATGATGATTTGGCACATATGAACTCACTAACTACATCGTGCAGTCACACTGAGGTATATCAAAGATGCAACTAACTACCCCTGACACAACTGAACGATAAGTATATGTAATCGCTTGGGGCCAAGGGCAATTAAGGATTACTTTCACGAGTATTTTCAAAGTTTTCACAAAATTGCCCGTGTCGCAAAGCGACAAGGGCAATTTGGAAAACTTTGAAAATACAAGTGAAATTAATCCTTAATTGCCCGAGAGCACTTGCCATTACTTGTTTATCACATAAAGGGCAAAATTTTGTACAAAAGACAACTTTCAAGGTCTTCAAGGTCCGTCGCGTAAACAGCTTTGTCGGTTGTCATTATTTAACAGGCTAGCAGTAGCACGGGGAAAGCCTACTATAATAGTAAGCAAAACACAGCAACTTGGTTCAATTCATTCAAAACAATTTCTTTACAAACAAAACTCTAAGCAATCTAATTTTATTCACCTGTGCGAAGCTTCCAACGGCGTGAAACTACTTCAACAATCGATGACAGATGTAAACAAGTGTTCAAACGTGCCCTAGGAACTTCTCGAGTCCAAAAACTGTCCTTTCAGCTGTGAAAACTTTATGTACCAACACAGTTTACGCTGTTTTTACGCCCATAGGGTGAGCTGTAATACTAATAAGGTGACCCGAAGCAAAACGAAGAAACTAACTTTCAGTTTGGCGGCAATGAAGTTCTGTAATTCTATGCTTCGTTCAACACCAGCTGTCCCCACTCAAACGTTTTTAGGCTGCGAATCAATACAGTTTTAGTCAGAAAAAGTCTTTTGCTTTTCCACCAAAAGACTGCGCTTTGTTGCATGTGGATTCTCTTTCACGTTAAGATTCAAATAACCACGTTTAGATCAAACTCAGAGGCGATGAGCTTCTGAAATTCCTTTTCAAAATCCGTTTGAAGTGGGAAACCAATTTAATGCAGGCGTACTCAGCCAATCAGCATCAAGTAATCATGCCCTCTTGATTACCAAAAGTGCCCTCGTGATTACGAAAAAATGCCCCCCGTCTCAGCCAATCAGCATTCAGTAATTTTGCCCCATATGTGATAACTGATAAAAGCCATCGTTCCTGGCCGGGGACCACATTCCCGACATGCGATTATAATCATTTAAATGTTAAAAGATGATTTCACATTCCACCAAGTGGGGTTTACAAAGTTTATGAACATTAGGGTCGAGACTGCGCAGTGCAGACTGGAAATCATCTTTAAATTTATCGTCAGTTGTTTACTCAGTTACGAGCGTCGATAAACCACTCAAAACAGTTCTAGTGTTCACGAATTTCTATAGAACAATTTCAATATCTTAAAATTCAGCCTAAAACAATAGACCTCAGTACGAGGCTCTGAGGAATAAACCCCACAAACTCTGTAGTTATTCCCCAGAGCCTCGTACTGAGGTCGACTGCTTTAAGCTGAATTTGAATATAACGAAATTCGTCTATTTTTAGTCTGCTACTGTTGACATGAAGTGGCATGTCCTTATATAAATCGAACAGGCGGGGAATTTACAAGTGTTATGTTCATAATGAGTACACTTGTATTTGCAAGGTTGTTGTGCAGAAAAACTGTCATGAATGAATCAATAAACCAATCAATGAATCAATCTACGAATAAATGAATTCGACAGAGCTGAAAAACGACTGCGCATGCCATCAATTTGCGCGGGAAAACTGGAGATAATAAGGTGAAACCATAGCAACGTAAGTAAAATGGCAGAATTTTTGAAAAAATTGAAAGGGCCGAGGGTTTTTATTTCAGATAAGACTTAGGTAGACCAGATAACCTTGAAACTTTTGACCGGCCGATAAAAGTGCTAAAACATATCTCCTGAACACAACAGCTTCATACCTGAACACCAACAGAAAATCTACCGAAGAAGCTCGTGAAGCAACTATGCTCATAAAGGGTCAATAAAATAAATAAAATCCCTTACCTTTCGAAAGTTTCAGCGATAAGGACCACTAAACGCAATTCCACAAAGATAAATAAAGGGTCTTGGAAAAGAAAAACTCTCAAAGTCATGTAAAATATCGACAAAATAACGTCACCTTTCTGTGATTGATTTTTCATTTGGAATGTGTGGCTCAAGTCCAGATGTTCCCACCGACAAACCCCGCCGAAGGCCAACTGGGTCGTAAGTGACGCATGCGCATCTGTTTTTCAGCTCTGTCAATGAATTCATGAATCAAGCATGCACACAAACAAGCCGTTGGTTTGTGTGGGTCAGTTAATGGGTCAGTTAATTGTTCAGCCGATGCGCGGGGAAATGATTCAGAAGGGACTGGGAGAGCGTCCGTGAAGCTTGCCAGTATATCAGTTAACTTAGATACACCTCAAACCTCCGGCAGAAGAACAGAAAGTTAAGTTTGCTTCGCTTGAATCCAACAAAATTAATAGGTGTTTGTACCTGCTGTTCAACACGGGAGCAGCTTCTGATATAAGCAATGCCCCGTCCATGGGGTGTACCAACAGCAACACAGCGTAATGATTCAGGAATAACATTTTTAGGGATTGTAAAGATGAATTGAGCCCAGATGAGCTCTGAGAAGCCAAGAAACAAGCACCACATCCACTGATCCACATCCATGCCTTCCACGTGGAATGCTGTGTGGAAGAATTGCACTATTATGATCTAAACAAAAGAAAAATAAACATACAAACCTTGTTAACAAATTTTGTGGGTGCAGCCAACTAAACTGCTAAAACATACTGTTCACACAAAAATCTAGCCTTAACAAAAGTTAACCTGCATCACAACTTGACCAAACCAGATAATAAGGAAAACACAGTTTTTGTGGATTCCATTGAAGACATTCCTTTCCTGCAGCATTCTTGCATTGACCTCATTAAACAGCTGCATGAACACAAATGTTGTGAACACTATAGAGCTGTGCTGAGTCGGCATACAGAAGGTGTTGGAATCAAAGCCATCCGCAATGTCAAACAAGTCGCCTCCCTTGAAGATCAACACAAACATGACAATAAGCTGGTAGATACTGTGACCAACCACATTGCGGAGTAAAGTGCGGGAGATCATAGGCTTGTGACGACCATATGGCTTGTACTTCAAGAGGTCATCAATTGGAATATCTCTTGTTAGGGCAAAGCAGGCCAAAGTGTCCATCATCAGGTTGATCCACAACAGCTGTGTAGCAACAAGTGGACTCCTCTACAAAGCAAGTAAAGGCAAGGTGAGCTGATGGCATCAAAAGACAAACTGCTTTTATCCATCAATTTGGATATACTGATGGCACAAAGGCCATGCCACATTTTAAAGGGGCTCTGTCACGTATTTTGATTTACTTTGACCAACGACAGGATGGCGAAGATTGACACAGATAACAAACAACGAAACTGAAAAATTTAGGCTATACTTTTCAAACCGTTCAACTGTGACATAGCTCCTTTAAACAATTTAGCCCAAATATTTGCAAGTTTTTCAGTTGCAATTAGTGTCAATTTGTTCAAATCTTAAAAATTACCTTTCTTTTCATTTTAATATGACAAATATCATTCAGACAAAGTTAGACTCAATCCAATACAGCCTGAGGGGTCTGCCCCTTCATGGTACATGTCCTGTGGGGTCAACCTTCAGAAGATTCGCAGGGCCCTTGCGTTTTAACTGCACCACACGTGCAGTTCAGTAAGCTGGTTCTGGAGGTTCATTTCACAGCTCATGCTAGCAAATTCTTGCTCCCTCTCCTCCCTCCATCTTAGTATGCTGGTTTTAGTATCAGTCAGGTAAGTTATTTTTACTGATATCTTTCAGTGTGAAGGTGCCAGTATAGTTAAAAGAGGAGAATGCCATTGGACAACTCCACCAAGTTCTTTGTTGTATGTTTTTGTTCTCTTTTTTGGCCTCTACGGTACGGTGCACAAAACACAATAGTTGTTTACTCCGTACTGAAGAACTAACCAATAGAAACGATTTGGTTACGCAATTCATGCATAGTGTATGAACCCAAAACAAATGATTGTGCACTGTCGTGGACCTTCCAACATAAATCTTGTTTGCTGCTTTGATGTTGGTCCTGCTTCATAACTAGTCCCCTCTATTAACTACGGTGCCAGTTAGTGGGTGCTTCTTGACGTGATTCCTGCTTCCAGAGTTGCCATGGATACCTCCCTTCTGCATATTAAGAAGACCCAGGGAGCCACCATTTTTGTTTTGGAAGGAACAAGCCAATGAGAGCGCACGTAAGAACGAGCAATAGAATGCACCAATCAGCGATCGTTTTAGTTCGCTGTGTGCCAGGGTCTTTCTCTCATGTTACGCAACCAGAGTGACAACCAACAAAGATGTACTAGATCGTCAATCACCGACATCATTCTTCCTAAATTTCATCTAGATGTCGCTAAAAAGTCTTTTTACTATCATGGTGCATTTTTACTATCATGGTGCATTGGCATTCAATAGTCTTCCAATGAACATTAAGGCTTTACCACCTAAGGACCGTTTCCTGGCTATCTCCGCTTTTTATTCTTAAGCTATTTTTAGAACATTTTATTCGATCATGTTAGCACTCCTTTTTATTGTAGTTAGAGTTATACGTAATATTTATTAGTTATACGTAATATTTATTGATATATGTTTATTTATAATTTATATCTACTCTCTTTTATTTTAATGTTATACAGGGCCCCCGTTGATACCAGTCCTGTGACTGAAGGGGTTACCCTGTTTAAATATCAATTATTATTATTATTATTATTGCATTTGGCATCCCACTATCACTTTAGGTACCAGCCCCCAAGCTCATCAAATTGTGATAAATGTAACCTAATTTAATCTTTTCTTTGGAGCTATGCACTCTGGATCAAATGGTCTGGGTTTCAAACCTGTTAAACCCCTAAAGGAGACCAATCTGGGCGCATGTCAAGCTTTATTTGACCCGTCAAATGATACCACTTAAAACGGAATAGGCTTGATTACCAGCTGTTGTTCAAGGATCCTGCGCTGGTTTTTCCTATATTCTTGGGCTGCATGTTACTATCTTCGTCAGGCATGAAAAGGGGTAAATTTATATACGTAAACAACTCTTCAGCTCAAGGACATGCTTCATCTAGATATGGGCACCTTTTAAAATTAAGAGTGGTGGTGCGTGACATCAGGCTATGATTGTTTTTGTCAAAAACATATACTCATCTCGGGTTTTTTAGCTTTTTTAGAACTGAAAGTACGGAAAGCATTTAGTGAAGTGTTTGGGTTTACAGTTATGGGCCAGAATACCCAATAATATTAAATCATTTAGTTTAAAGACTTTAAAAAGTACATTAGAAACAGGGATTTAAGCACCTTGGTAGTAGATACCCGCAAAAATGACAATTTCGACAGAATTGTTGCAAGGGAGTGATACATGGTAATCAAAAATATTGAGCAAATACTCATTGAGAGTAAAAAGTACACTGTTTCAACTGTCTCTGGAGCTTACTTTCATCCACTGTCACTGAACACAGGCTTGGTGTAGTGGGACATTTAGTGACAATTACGTGACATACCATATAGTCTCAAAAACCGGTCGGAACCGGTCTCAAAGGAACACATGTTGTCGAAGGTTGTCAAGGTTAAGTTGTTTACTGTTGTCTTTGCTCGGCTTAAATAAACCTCAAGAGTGTTGTGTTTACTTGCCTTGAACCTCTTCCTGGTCCATCTACAAGTGGTGGAGAGCTCGTTTTAAATATGCCAGCTACTATCGAGGAAATTCAAGGCGTCATTGCTGGTTTAAGCGAAGTTGTCAAGGGATTAATTGGCGCCATTCAAGCCGTTCACACTGCACAAACAACCGGGTCGCAGGCTACTCCGCCTGGAAATCCTGCTGTTCCTTCTACAGGCGTAGCCAGCCTTCGCCTACCAACACTCCAGTTACCTACATTTCGTCAGGATACAAAAGTTCAGGATGATATTGCCGATTTTCTCGATCACGTTCATGAACAGACAGCTCAATTTCCTGTCACTGTTCGCCTGTCGCTCCTTGAGCAGCAATGTATTGGTGAGTGGCCACGTTCAGTGCTGTTGTTTTGCCGTGGCACCGAAGGATTCTCTGAGAAAACCCCAGAAGAGCAGTTGGATTGTTTCATCACGAGTTTACGCAAAGAATTTCAAGAACCCGCCGACTCAAAATGCCGCCACCTGGCCTCTGAATTGAGCGCCATGAAACAAGATCCTTCGGAATCTGTCGATGAATTTGCTTTCAAATACAAGAACATCCTTCAAAAACTCGACAAACTGGGTGAAAGTCTCGATAAATCCTGTCCTATGTATGTAGCCTCGCAGTCTATTTCCAAGCTACAACCGCATATCGCTCGTCCTCTGGTTCTTCAAGCGCACAATGTAGCTCAGCTCGAAAAAGCCATCGAAGCCGCTCGACACATCGAGCATTCATTCATTACTAGCGAGTCGCCTACACCTTCCCACAAAGATTCTTCGTCGACATCAACTGTTTCTCGTGAAATCCCACAGCATACAGCCCTTGTCAGCAGCACTTCTGAGCAATTTCGCGGCAACAATCGGTCTTCTCAGGAGCAAAGATCTTGTTGGCTCTGCGGTCACACACAACACTCGGCTCGTGAATGTCCTCGACGTCCACCTAAGAAGAATAAGAAACCACCAGAAATATGCCACAACTTTAACAGACTTCTCTCTGCGAACTGCAAGCAAGCAAATAACAAGTGTTCAGCTGGACAACTTCACAAATGTTTTCAGTGTCACAAATGGGGATGCAAAGCTCTGCGTCACAAAAACGCACCACCTCAGTCTCTGATAGCAGGAATCCCTCCCTCCAGCAAACCCTCTGATGTTGAACTGCTACCCACTACTCAGCAACAAACCGTATTTGGCTTACCAGCTGTCACCAACCCTGGTGGTACACTCAAAGAGCGCCATATTCTCTGGACTCCTGTTGTCTCTGCTGGAGAGAAGCTTCCTTTACCTCTTGACAGTTGCTGTTCAGTGTCTCTTGTTAGCCGTTCCCACGCTGACCTTGTTGCCTCTAAACGTCAACAGTTGAAGTATCAGTCACTTGAAAAACCAGTTGCTGTCTCTGTTGCCGATGCAAAGGCTCAGCTGCAAGCTGTCGGTACAATGGAAATTCCCATACAGTGGAACAATGACACAGAAACAATATTTCAGATGCTAGTAGTTCCTGGTCTTTCTTGGCCCATTCTTTTTGGGGAGAACCATTTGCACTCTACACAGGCCTTGGTGGATCATGCTGATCCTAGTATTCACTTCCGACATCCTAGCATGTCCTTCAAAATCACCTGTTCTCTTCAGAATCCTCTTCCAGAAGTGTCTCATCGTGGTAACAATACCCATGCAGGTGTCACCTGTCTACTTACAAGAGCTCCAGTCCCAGGCCATTTACCAGGACCTTCAAAACTAAATCGTGGACTGAACTTTGTGTCTGTTTACCTCACCCTGGGTACGTCGCTACTGTCACTCTCACACTCAGATATATGGGTTCATGGTCAAGAAATTCAGCCTGGTGTTAGAGTTTTAAGTGGTCCATTTCACATGAAAGCCGCCACTGATCATCTTCTTCCTGATATTTCCTGCCATGCATCAGTCTGTGACCTCACATCAAGTTCATCTGATACCATTAGTGAACATGTCATCTCTGGCTTTCAGTCCCTGTAGACCACTACCCTAGCAGTTGAGTGCAAACGTAAACAAACAGATATCCCACAGAATGTTATTCTTGGACATCTGCAACCAATTCAGGATGAAGACTTGCAAGTTTATGAAGACGCAGCAGAGAATACTGCAAACATTCTTTCAGAAAGCTGGATGTGCTGGGCGAATGGACAGGCAGCCTTATCACCTCCTGCTGTACCACATCCTCCAGCAACATCCATATCTTCAAGCCAAACATACAAGATATCAGAGCAACAAAAAGAATTGGCAGTAGCGGGACTTGACTCCTCAGTTCTTTCTCCCTTCACTGAGAACTTGTCAGAATTTAATGAACATGACAATGAATTTGTTCCCTCTACAACCACACCACTGGAGCCTTTCTCAGAGGAATATCATCAAGCCCTTATCAAAGCATTTGCACTTGATTCTCCAAAGTATGCGCATGTGGATCAGGGCATTCTTCATGAGTTTGAACTACTTCTGCCCAAGTATCCCACAGTCTTTCTACTTTCTGGCTCTCCCCTGGGTGAGATACATGGCTTTGAACATCACATTGAAACTGAAGATGCTCTACCAGTCTACAAGCATCCCTACCGCAAAAGTCCAGAAGAGCTTCTTGCTATCAAGAACGAAATACAGCGCATGCTCAAGATGAAACTAATTCAGCCAAGTAAATCTGAATGGGGCGCACCCTGCATCCTTGTCCGTAAACCTCTTGAAAATGGGATTCACCAACCACCGCGATTCGTTGTTGACTATAGAGGTCAGAACAGTGTTACTAAGGGTGATGGCTACCCTATTCCTTCCTAGTATTCTTGATTCAATGGGCCCTTTGCAGCTGGGGTCACGTGATCATATTTTTCCTAAAAATCTTTTGTATTATGGGCTGTAACTTAAAGAATGCCAGAAATGGAAAGAGCATATCAAAAATACCAAAGTGGCAAAGTTTGAGGTCTCTAGCATTAAAGAATGAGATTTTATGGCGGTTTGAATTTCAAAAAAAATTAGAAGATTTGTATGGAAATAGTTGCTGGAGAGCAAGGCCTTGCTCTCCAGCAATTTTTTCCATACAAATCTTCTTAATTTTTTTAAAATTCAAACCGCCATAAAATCTCATTTTTTAATGCCAGGGGCTTCAAACTTGGCCGTTTTGATGTTTTCGACACGCTTTTTCCATTTCTGGCATTCTTAAAGTCGCAGCCCATAATTTTATGAAAAGTAGGTCACGTGATGGCTTAGCTGCAAAGGGCCTATTTCCATGGGTAAAGTCTTCGGTCATTGTGATCTTGCTAGTGGATATTGGCAAATTCCGCTTCGCTCCCAAGAGCGCCACAAAAGTGCCTTTTGTACTCACGTTGGTCTTTATGAATTTCTATGGTTACCATTCGGACTAAAAACAGCTCCTAACACATTCCAAAGGATCCTGAACACTGTGTTCGCAGACTATTTACATCAGTGGTTAACTGTGTATGTTGATGACATCATCATGTGGGCACAAACACACCATGATGCTCTACAGTGCTATGAACTGCTGTTTGCTCGAGCTGTTAAAGTGGGCATACAGTTCAAGCCTACAAAATGCACCTTCTTTGCCAAGGAACTCCAAGTCCTAGGACACACCATCACTGAACATGGGAGAAAACCAAATTCCAAAGGTGTTGAAGCAATTACCAGCATGGAACCACCTTCAAATACCACTAACCTTAAGAGGTTCTTGGGTCTCTGCAACTTCTTTCGCGACTACATTCCAAACATGCCATCTCGCACCCAGCACCTTCGTCAGTTATTGAAAAAGGACACGCCCTTTCATTGGACACCTAGCCACACCAAGGAATTTGAGGACTTGAAAGGTGCGGTTACTAGCCCAAATGTCATGCTATTTCATCCCAACTGGAATTCTCCATTCGAACTCCATGTTGATGCCAGTAAACTAGGTTGTGGAGCTATGCTTGCACAGTGTAAAGATAACCAGCTCTGACCTGTCAGATTTGCATCAAGAGCCTTCAGTCCTGCAGAATCCCGATGGCACACACTGCAGCAAGAGTTGTTTGCTGTAAAGTGGGGCCTAGAACATTTTCGTCCTTACATTCTTGGCAGACGAATCAAAGTCATTACTGATCATGCAAATCTCAAATGGCTTACCTCCCTAGCACCTCAGCAAGCTAAACTGGCACAGTGGTGTATGTCAATGGCAGAATTTGACTTCTTCATTGAGCACCGTCCTGGCGTAACCAATGTTGTTCCGGATGCCTTAAGTCGACAGCCTATGTTAGACTTACCTATTGTTGAAGACTCCTGCTCACCCGAAGAGAGTGTTACATCTTTTCTTGTACTCGCATTGTCTGCAGATGTTCCACATCATACTCCTTCTCTGGTATCCGAGATGTTAAATGGAACTTTTGCTTATTTACGTCATGTTTGCCTTCTAACTCACACCACAGTTCACCCTGCAGCATCAAACCCAGTTGAACTCGAGACCACAAAGGTAGATCCAGTCGAGACCAGTTCCAAGAGCGACTATTTGCAAGCCCTACCTGGACTTAACCTTCGTCGTTCCCAATTTGCAGAACAACAACAAAAGCATTACTGGTGTAACCTTGCATTTAATTTCCTCTCCTCAGGAGATAACAAAGCAAATATGCCAAGGATACCACGGAAACATTTACAGTGGGCTCAACATTTCTCAAAATGCGCAGCTGTAATCAATGGTGTCCTTATGTATCGTGACGAGCTCATGGATAATCCAAATCACTATCGCTATGTCGTACCAGATGACATCCAGTTACGTCGACATTTGTTGCGAGCCTATCACGACTCTCCTTTGGCTATGCATAGGGGTAGAGAAGCTACCTACAAGTCATTGTCCAATGACTTTTACTGGAGGAATATGTCGAAACATGTACAGAATTGGATACGCCGATGTCCAGACTGCATTTGCATTAAAACTAATGATCAGCATCATGGTCCCATGCAGGTTCATCTCTACGAACATCTGTTTCACACCTTGGACACTGATTATGTGGGCGAACTTCCAGTCTCACCGAACGGAAACAAGTGGATTTTAACAGCAGTTTGTCCCTACTCAAACTTTCTCCAAGCTATACCTGTTCCAGATAAACGCACTACTACAGCTGCCTGTGCCTTGTATGACCATGTATTCTTGGAATTTCGATTCCCTGCTGTACTTCAAAGTGATCAAGGTGGTGAATGGACAAATACAGTGCTCAAAGAACTGACTACATTACTATCCATAGAACATGTTTTTACCACAAGCTACCGCCCTCGTCTTAATGGTTCTACTGAACGTGTACACTGATGGTTAAACTCTGCAATAGGCATTTATTGTGAGAAAAATCAACAGCTATGGGAAGATTTCTTACAACCTGCAACCTATGCCCATAACACTTCCCCAATACCTGGAACAGATCATGTAACTCCCTTCTTCCTGGTGTTTGGAAGACATGCTCCTTCTCCAAAGGTTCTCTCATTTGACATGCCACCTGCACCTCTCTCCCAATCTTCATATGCAAAGGCACTCGTCTAACGAGCAAATGAAGCACTAAATCCTTTGGTAGGATCAAAGCAGATCTAAAAAGAACCCAGCAAGAATATTATGACATCAACTCGAGAGATCTCCATGTACCTGATGGAAAATGAGTTTATGTTCACCTTCCTCCTCCGACTTCAACAGAAAAAGGAGCTGCTACCCGCTTTATCAAAAGATACGATGGTCCTTTCCTAGTTGTTGCTCATGTTCATGGACGTCAGGAGTTGCTACAGTTAAGACATTTAACAACAGGCAAGGAACTTAGAGCAGTGAACATTGAAAAAATTGTTGTAGTTCCTGATGGTGATCCATGTGCAGACATCCGCCCGGATGAGCAAGAACAGTCCTTACAGAATGCCACACCCTCATTGCAAGAACATAATGTAGTTCAACCTCAGTCTATTGTATTTATTAAGTCCAGATTTAAACAAAGTCGCACTTTCATTTGGACAATATCTTTGCTCATTGTCAAAACCTCAGTGTTATGCTTCCGAAGCATGTAAAGCCATTTACCAACGTTTACCAGATGCTAGAGACATTCTTAACCGACATGGAAAACTGAAAGGACTTGTCACCAAATGCCCTTTCTTATCCCTGAAAGGTGGACCTCATGGGGGAACTTACCTCCTTGTCTTAGATGTCAAGATGTTTCAAGAACTGAACAAGTAAACCCTCCAAGAAGGGGCGGACTCATGAGCGAACGTTTAAGTTTTCTTTTCGTTTAGATTATTACACGAATCATTCATTTCTGTTGTTCCAGTTACTAACTTAAAACCCAAGAAGGGGTGGACTGTAGTGGGACATTTAGTGACAATTACGAGACATATCGTATAGTCTCAAAAACCGGTCGGAACCGGTCTCAAAGTAACACATGTTGTCGAAGGTCGTCGAGGTTAAGTTGTTTACTGTTGTCTTTGCTCAGCTTAAATAAACCTCAAGAGTGTTGTGTTTACTTGCCTTGAACCTCGTCCTGGTCCGTCTACATTGGCAAGGGGGGAGGGGGGGGGGTCACTTGGGCACCTGCTGTGAGATACTAATAATTTTGGGGCAGGTTGATCTCCATCAAAACTAGTCTTATCACAGCCAAAATTGGCAAAAACGTACAAGACACATCGAAGAATGCAATGACCTATTTTTTGTCTAAAACTGGGGGGTACATGTTTCCATGGCAACGATTGAATTGAGAAAGGGGTTTTTCTTCAGGTTGGCTTTCCTTCACCATGCTAAGTTTCTGTCTTATGGCGTTAAAAACTACATCATTGGATTTTGCACCCCCAAAAACATAAAGTCATCAAATTTTGTGAAAATTGAACAATTCGTTTTCTCAAACAACCTGCCCCAAAAACTGCATAATGACAAAAATGCAAACTTTTTCTATACTTTAAATTTCCATTTTTTGAGAAAGAGAATCTGATTATGGCATTTTAAGCAAGAAATACTTGTTAAATTATATACTAATAAATTGTAGACAGTTCCTAAAAAGAGACATTCAGAGTCCAAATGCTCCAGGTTCATATGTAGGCCCCTCTTGCTTTTCATTTCTTTCATTCTGGCTCTTTCTTTGGCTGCGGTGAATCTGGCGACGAACCTTTGTTGCCTCAAGTGATTTTTCTCCTGTAGCATAGTCTTTGCTGATCAATGATGTCAAAACCAGACTTACAGTGCACTCCAACTTCCAAATTGAGCCCTCTGAGCACAGTTTGCAGGGTTTTTGCTCCACCATTGAACAGACAAATGGCAAGAGCACAAGCTGTCAGTACAGTCTCAGGACCAGCAAATTTTTCTTTTGGACTGATGTCCCAAACTAGATGGTTAAGTGCCTCATTGTTGTTTTGAGACAAGTCTTCTAAAACACTTTGAAGTAGGTTTTCAGCCCACAAACCCTGAAATGTAGGCAAGATCTCCATTACTGCTGGTGCAACATTTTTTGGCTTGAAGGAGCTGGTTCCATTGGCCTGATCCCTTTGCCACTTGCACCAGGAATCAGTTCCTTCGGAACAATAATCATGCATTTGACTATCCTCAGTTGAAGCATAATGATGCCAAATAGCTTTCACAGCTTTTTGCATGTTTTAATGGTCACCTTTATTTTCCCGAAGGGCCTTCCCATAATACCTTTGAAAGGTGTCATTTAGGTTATCGGTGAGGCGGTTACGCCCCCCAATTGTCTTTCCATCTGAAAGTTTTTTTCCTTTCATGTCCTTCTTCCTTCTCAGCCTTCCTCCCATTCTCTTTTGAATGTGGCCCACACAGTCCACCTTCCGCACTGCCACCTCATCTCTGCAAGGCTTTGATTTGACAACATCCAGAGGTGACGAGCAATCGCCATCGCCTACAAAGTCCACATAACACAAACTATGCTTCTCAATGGACCTGCCCCATACATCTACAGCACCTTGGGCCTCCATAGCTTTTGATAACTTGTCAAAGTTAGCTGTGCATTTGGGGCCATGCGACTCCATCCAGTCAATGTATTCCTGAGAGTTCACATCAAGGTTTCTCTTTCACGACACTTGTCACACACTTTACTTTTCATTTCAAAGTCAACAACCTTCCCTGTTTGCACATCAATGGCAGAAACCATTCCATACAAGGACTGAAAGCCTCTCCTGGCCCAGGTGCCATCACAGGACACAGCAATATCGACAACTTCATCTTCCTCGGCATTATTTAGGGCTCTAACTTCTTTCACAGCCTTCTCCATTTCGGCCTCCCCAACTTGCCAAGACACATGAGGAATTGCCTTCACGTGTGTGGTGAAAGACGTCTTTGCTACTGGCCCTGGCATGTTCATCACAGTACAGAATTTTGTTACACTAGCTCTTCTCCTTCCGATAATTCGCATGGCCAGTGCTGATCTCCTGTTTACAGCTGTAGGTCATAAAATCTTGCCTTTCCACAAACAATCTTTTCTGAAGTTGGCATTTCCATCAATGCACGACACACGTTGTTTGCACATTGTAAAACGAGAGTCCTTGCCAAACCACAACCAGTAGGCCTTTCACATACGAGAAGACTGCCTTTCAAACACTCCTTGCAGACAGCACTGGCCGAGATAACTCTTTGTAAAATACTGACATCCTGGAAATGATATCTGCTCGGCTTTTTATTCGATAGAGATGCCTTGCTAGTGCTCAGAGAACCTTCTGACATCAAGGCCAAGGAGCATCATCACTCGCATTTGATTCTTCTTTCGGCTTTCTGGAGCGTTTTCCACGAGTAACGGACTGACAAAGCGATCTAAACTTTGTTCTTGGCATATCAAAACGAAAATTTCGCACACCTTCAAGAAATAATAGCTATGAACAACAGACCTCTGAAAAAAAATCTTGCACCTTCATAAAATCACTTCACAGAAGTTCACACTGGATTGTTGTGATCTAAAGACTAGTTTCCATGCCTGCACGGTAGCAAAAATGTGCCAGGCATATCCAAAATGCACTGGGGCTCTTTTAGAGGCTATCTGGATGCTTTTGACAGACAAAAATGGGCAAAAAAGGACTCTTATTTATCTTGGTTGCCATGGAAACATAAAATAAACACAAAAGAAACTTTGGAGTACCCTTCAAATTCACCCATTTTTATGGCATGCATTTTGAAATAACAAAAAAATAGCCCCACAGCTAGAAAATACAGATAACAAATCGGGTTCTGAGCTCCAAAATTCTTTGTTTTCGGAAAGTCACCTTTTTGTCGTTTTTGCGGGCAGTGGGTGCAAATGTCATCTGTGTTCAACTTGAATTGACTGTTATTAGCTTATTTTAAGTCTTCTTCTGACACATATATATAAATATAGTTTTAATACTCATTCCTTTTGTAAATAGCTTTTATGTTGTTTTATCCTGTAAATAGTTTTGATTGGTGGTAACTTATCTTAAGTGTCCCCAATTAGTAGCAATGCTAAATCTTTGTAGACACATTAATAAAGTTATTAACATAATTATTTATATATTTATTTATTTACTTATTTGTTTATTTATTTATTTGTTTATTCGTTTATTCGTTTATTTATTTATTTATTTATTTATTAAGAAAAGTGCTTATTAAATGTTTCCTTGCTCAGTTCAGATGATCAGTGGCCTAGATAGCCAAGTAAGTTCCAGATATTTACACTATTTTCCGGCCACCAGGCCTATAAATTAGTGCAAAATATTTCAATAAACATTTGAAAATCGGGAAAACATACAGACCTAACACTTAAAGAAGTGTCTCAATTGTTTATCTCCTATAACGTTATCATTTCTTGAGTAAATTCACTGAATGGTTATAGAATTATTACGTAATTGCGTGACGGTGTAACCCAAGAATACTAGACTTGAGAGACCAGCGGAAATTGAGGCTAAAAACGGAAACAAGAATGTTTTTTTTTCAATTACTATTTCTCTGAAAGAGACTTTGACGGCTAAAAATAGTAATGTTTCATCATAAAAACCCAAAGAACATAATAAAAATAACAGTAATAATAATAATAATAATAATAATAATAATAATAATAATAATAATACTTATAATAATAACAACAAAACCAACAAAACCAAATGTGATAATAATTTTAAGATAAAAACTAGCGCAAAAATTGTACGACGACGTTTCGATCTCACTGAGATCATTTGTGACCGTGAATGGGAAAACGTACACTAACGCTTTGCCGTTTAACGGAAAATTCCGTTTGGTATCTGTTTACCATCCGTTTAAAACGGTTCATGCAAAACGTTTAAACGGGTTGATCATCCGTTTTAAAAAAAATAGTATTCGTTTAACGCTTTGGGCAAAACGTTTAAATGGTTTTCATATCCGTTTTTAAAAAAATGCTATCCGTTTAACGTTTTAAACTTAAAGTTTAAACGCTTTAGACTAAACGTTTAACCGATCATCTGATCCATTTTGGAGCTTGAAGAATCAAAGTGGCTATGAGCCACTCAACTTGGAAAATGGATCGAAGGCTCGCTAAATGATTTTTGACTCCTCCAGTGCCAAGCAGATTTTCACCCAGAAATTTGAATTGCCCCGCTTCCAAATCGAACAAAAGTTAAACTGAAAGGTTGATGCTTCTTTTCGAGGCATTCAATCGAAGATCCATTTAAAATCCAAGTGCTAACCGCCAAATAATTCCGAGAAATGCAGCTGTCGAGGCGACCAGCATCCGTGGCCGAGATTTCGTTTGCCAAGGAGCAAGAGTCATGCTGTTTGCTCCACCTTGATTGGATGCATTCTTTAGCATTACCCAATCAGCGTGGAGTAACAGCGTGACTGCGGAAGAACTTTCAGAATGTCACAAACAGTACTAAAAAGTCGTTCGAATGGTGAGTGAACGTAAAACGATTTTCATGGAGCATTTTTAAAAACATCTGACAAGCAGTCTCGTCAGTTTAACGGGGGAGCATTTCAATGAACATCAATTGAAAATAGATACAAAATATCTTATTGTCATAAATTAATCGTGACCTGATGCAGTCGCGGTCAACTCGATGAAAGGTTTTCGCACGAGTGAACAGTTTATTGTGTCGACTTCAGTACGTTTTTTTAACGCAGGCAACCTAGAGTACTTAGGTCAGAATTCAAAGAATAACTAACTTTTACACGGTGCAAACGACCAACACTTTTAGCCCAATAGAATACGACCGCGAAACCCAAGTTTCTTCATGATTTGCGATTGCAATTTATGTGACAGCTAAAAATGTTCCTTTTGCCTTCGGTTTATACATAGTTAACTATGGTTTATAGTTCTCCAGAGCGCTACGAGATTAAAACTCCCTTTGAAAGGAAAGTCACAGAAAGAGGGTTCTTAGGAGTTGTACTTCAGCATGGAACAATTTGTCGGAATGCACTGTGCTGTCTTGATTCAGTTGACCAAAGCTGAAGGACTGTGAATGTGACGTTGCTGGCGATCGCCCTTTTGATCAATCTTTGAATGAAACAGAAGCAAAAGACTGAAGGTACATAAGCTATCTGTCTCTACATTATACTTAAGTTGCCTTTTAAGAATAAAACAGCTGTGCATCATATTTTTCCGTTTAAATTATCTATTTCCGAGTGCAACCGTCAAACGTGTGCCATCCGGTTGTGGATTTTGCTCAACTGTTTAATGTTTTTAGTCATCCGTTTATGGATTTTGCTCGACCGTTCAAGGTTTTAAGCTATCCGTTTTTGGACTTTGATCAACCGTTTAACGATTTGAGCTTTCTGTTTATGAATTTTTCTCATCCATTTAACATGTCAAACTATCCGTTTTTGGACTTTGATCAACCATTTAACGATCTTGGCCATCCGTTTAAACGGTTATGGAGATCGTTTAAACGTTTTGCCTAACTGTTTACCATCCGTTTACAACCCGTTTATTTTCTACCGTTTAATGGAAAAGCGTTAGTGTACGTTTCCCTATTCACGGTCACATTTTTTGAAGTTTAAAAAAATGAATAAAAGTTTGCATATAAGAAGTAAAATTTACTTATTAGTATTACTACGTATTAGTGATAAATTAATTTACAACAGAAAACTATTTACAATAATTCTAATCCTCTCTATAACAAAATTATCAATCGTAATTGAATGGCTTGGTGCAAGACGGTCGCAAGTGACTTTTTCGGGTAATTTTTTTTCCTTCAAAAGTGCCTGAATTTTTGCATGTGCTTTTCAATTAAGTAGTAAAACAATCTGTCGTATTTGTTTGGCTGGTTTGCACTTTGCTTCTGAGAAAAATGAAGTCAAAATATCAAAGTGTGCACAATGAACGCAATAAAGCCGAACAAGAGCATTTCAGCCAAAAAAGATACAGGAGAATGTTTTTCTACTTCTGCAAAAATTCAGGCACTTTTGAACGAAAATAATTTTACCTGAAAAAGTCACTTACGCCTCTCTTGCACGAAGCCATTCAATTGGTTCTCCGAGCGCCTATTTGTAGAGTAATCGGCGTGCGATTGCATGGGTGTCCAATTACAGGTGTCCGATTTGAACTTTTTGTAATTGGATACCCACGTGATCATCGCACGTCAACTATGTGCTTCCTTCGCAATGTTCTATACAGTTTTCAAAACTTTGGAAAAGTGCTGCACACGTCTGCGCTCAAAAGAAGTTCTCGTAGAACACTTAAAATTCCAAAATTTGTAATAGATATGATTAATTTTAAAATTACTCATGCAATTACTCCCTAAATTGTACTGCATTCGGTCTAATTACTATTACTAATAAAGTCGTTGAAAAAGGAAGCAAAATTTAGTTTACAGAAATGAATGAAATTAAGAAGAGCTAAAAATTGGAATGACTCGATTAAGATGTCACAGAAATGTAACAAAATTATTTGTAGTTTGTCATCATTACTAATTACTAATTACAATACTCTCGACTTTTTGATAAACATTCTACTAATTATAGAATCTTACTTATCTTCACATTAATACTATTATTTATAGTAAAGATATAAAATTGATGGAAAATACACTACAAATACATAAAAGATATAGACTAATAATAATAACAAAAAAAAAAAAATTTTGTAAAAATGAAATAACAATTAAAAATACAATAGCTCCACAGATGTGTATTTAAAAAATATACTATTTCCTAAAGTACATTAAATATAATAATAATAGTAATAATAATAATAATAATAATATAATTATAATAACAATTATAATAATAATAATAATTAAAATGAAGGTAACGGAAAAACTTTATAATAATATAATAATGATAATTTTAATGATAATAATAATAATATCCCTAAGTGAGACGATGAGCATCCCGATCAGCGTTCAGACAAACACATATGTGAATGTGTGTATACCCGAACTGGTAAATTAATCCTAGCTAACCTGCTCATGGGCTTGCATCCCAGACCTTTTTTGTCCTTCTGATTAATTTTTCCCTGAAACAATTTGCTCTTAGTACAATTCCTCAGGCAACCTAACAAGATGTAAGGAGGGGGTAGCCAATTTTGTACAGTTATAACATTTAACCTCAGAGGAGACTTAATTAAACTACATCCTCAATCCAGAAACTACATGTGAGATGAGCACTGGTATAGA
Organism: Platygyra sinensis; assembly: GCA_019787425.1. Taxonomy (NCBI): domain Eukaryota; kingdom Metazoa; phylum Cnidaria; class Anthozoa; order Scleractinia; family Merulinidae; genus Platygyra; species Platygyra sinensis. Next base: position 12,212 of record JAHPZR010000801.1, on the reverse strand, counting down.
AAACAGATTTTACTTACACCAACAATTGCTGCTCCAAAGATTACTATGATGACGGCAACCCAACAGACAGTGAACTGAAACTGTAGAAACTTCAGGATGGTGTGGTAGATATGGCGTCCCCATTTAATGGCATTTACGATACTGTTAAAGTCATCATTTAAAAGAATGACGTCAGAAGCCTCCTTTGAAATGTCAGTGCCTGCCACTCCCTAAAATGTGAAGAGAATTATCAGCCTAGTCGGCATTTTGTAACATAAGCTGATACCATTTTCAATCTACTGGAAACTATCCAAACAAATTCAATTTTGTTTATGATCATTGCACTGGTCATTTGTCTGTGCAAGACAATCAGCCTTTGTTATACGTTTCTCAAAGAAAGGGTTGGTCAAACAAGCAGTGCATATTAAAGCTACCTTGTAAGTGATTGAAGCCACTTTAAAATAGACTAGACACTGTCTAATGAGAAGAAAAGGAAACAATAGCTTGCTCCTAATGGCTCCATACATGTATATAATAGACCCTTTGCATAAATGGCGCCTAAATTTGAATAACAATACTTGGTACATCCTTAGCCTCACATTCATGTGAAATTTCCTTTGTCTTGAAACATGAATGTGAGGCTAAGGATGTACCAAGTATTGTTATTCAAATTTAGGTGCCATTTATGCAAAGGGTCTATGGTTAGTAGATTGAATGACAACAAGCAACTGTTTATAGCTATTTTGATAAATACATGTGTTTTCCATCAATTTAGACATTGAACAACTAATACATCTAACAATAAACATTTCCAGGTTAAAACTACCATATTGGTTATTATTCTTCATATAAAGTGCCTTCAGAAAAACTATAATAATTATAGGACTTGCCATTGTGAAGCCAACATCTGCCATTCTTAACACAGGGCCATCATTAGCCCCTGAGCCTGTCACAGCTACAATCTCTCCAGCAGGTTTAATATGACTCTCCATCATCCCCTTTACTAATGTGAACTTATCTAAAGCTGTGGATCTTGCCAGGACACACAGTTTGGGCCACATAGCATTGAAACGGTCAGTATTAATCTGCAGATTTGAAAATAATTCAAGTTCCTCAATAAACTGGATTATTTTGTGACATTTTAGGCAGCACTTTAATGCAGCCAGTTTTTTTCCACTGTACCCTCTAGAATGCGTGTCTGTTATTATCTTCTTTTTCTTTATGTATCCAGCTAACTAGGAATTATACCATTAATATAATTCCACAATGAGGAGCTAGTTGATTTGACTTATAGCTAGACCTGTACATAAGAATTCAGTATAAATGGCAAATTATATTGGTTTCAGGGTTGTTGCTAATTTTCGAAGGGAGTAAAAAAGTAGTAGTTTTTTTGAAAACCACAACAGTGTACATGCAAACAGCACACAACATAGTAAAATTAGGAACAATGATGGCATAATTTATAATTTGCAATTTATAGAGGGGACCTCTGCTTGCTAATCATAATTGCAGGAAAATACTGGACTAATTGTCATATTTGTTATATCTGTCAGTAAGTTTTTGGTTGGAACACATTTTAAGATAAAAATTAGCGAAAAAATGCGACTTAGTTCTTTAAGTTGTCTCCGTACAGAATTGGCTGATCTCTGATAATGTCCAACGTGGAAACAGCTGAAGCATTTCTATCCACACTGAATGACAGCCATCCTTCAATTAACTTCACCATGGAGCTAGCCACAAACGGCAAACTTCCCTTTCTGGGGGTGGAGATCGTGAAACACATGTCCCGCCTGGAGACAAAGGTGTATAAAAAGCCAACAGATACTGGATTATTGTTGCATTATCAAAGTCATATCGATGTGCGATATAAACGGTCGCTGCTAAAAACAATGCTGAATCGTGCTTTTAAGTTTTATTCGAACTGGCAACTGTTCCACCAAGAATGTGAACGTCTCACGGAGACTTTCTCTCGACTGCATTACCCAGTCCCACTCTTGCAATCAACAATCAGAGATTTTGTTACTGCAAAAGTTCCAGGAGATGTAAGATCCTTTCAGAAGTGTGACGATAAGAAAGTACCCGTGAGAATAATATTACCATTTAAGGACCAGAGATCAGCCAATTCTGTGCGGAGACAACTTAAAGAACTAAGTCGCAAAATCAGGAAAGATATCCATCCAGTGCACACAAGCCGAAAGATCGGAGCTTTCATCAAGCCACAGGAAAGCAAACCCCCTATTGTGAACCAACAATGCGTTGTATACCATTTTAAGTGTGATCTGTGCGATGCGGATTATGTCGGCTACACATGCCGACACCTGTATCAACGCATTGATGAACACAAGGGATCTGTCATCGGGAAGCACGTCAGAGATCAACATGGGGGGGACCCAAGCGACATACCTCGTAGATTCAAGATCTTACGGAAGTGCCAGAGCAAGTTTGACTGCTTAATTTATGAGATGCTTTTCATAAAAGAACTAAAGCCAACTTTGAACACGCAGTCTGACTCCATCCGCGCAAAGTTATTTTTATAGCGCAGAGTATTTTATCCTAATTTTTTATCCTAATTTTTTTATCCTATTGTTATCTAGCCTTTCGTATTTTAGTTTTTATCACTTACCTTTTGTAACATTTAGTACATATTTCCATATTTTTATTGCTTTTTATATTCTCACGTATGATTTTACATCTTATATGCAAAATTCTATTCATTTATTTCTTACTTGAAAATGATCTCAGCGAGATCGAAACGTCGTATTTTTTCGCTAATTTTTATCTTAAAAAGTTTTTGGTTGTTGTTTTTAGCATTAAATTAAACATAAGTTGAAAGTCAGTCAATGACGTCATTCAAGGTATTTAAGAAAAGATATTGTGTGGATCTGTTAACCTTCAATTAATTGAAAAATGTTATTAGTTAATTATAATTAATCACTTGCCTTTGACCAAAATTGGCATTGTCTATACTCAACTTCATCAGGAGCAAAAGATCTTCCAAAAGTTCTTCCAGTTCCCGGTGTTGTGGTCTGGCCTTGTCTCATGGGTTGGTGCTTCACATAGGGATAACCTGGTTGCAACTTTCCCCCTTGGACAGAACTGTCCAAGAAAAATTACTATATATATAAATGATACCCAGATCAGAGTGATCGGCTCAATGAAGCCTGAAAGATGCACAAAAATGCTCAGAAATTTGAGTGAAAAACTCAAACCAAAATTTTTCCTGCTACTACACATGGCCACTCCATGGCAAAAATTGCCCGTCTTGATGAACGGGAAGCAAGCCCAGTAGAAGGTCAATCACTGCAGCAAAAAAGATAGGCAAAAAATTAAAAAAAAAAGCCTAAAGACATGGGTCGCATCTCAAGATTTTGATTTCTGAGCATGCCACACTAATGGAAAGAAAGGCATGCTGTCATGTTGCAAATGCATCCAGCATGAAAATCTTCAAAATGTCCAAAAAATGCATTTTTGGCTAAAAGCTCTTGTAGTCAATGGGTTAAGAACCACACTGTTTATTACAATGACAACAACAACAACAATTTACATACATTACTTTAGGTAACACCAGAAAATGTATTCCCAGCTAACAAAATTCTTAGCAACCAGATGAGGGCTCCAAAAGCTGCACATCGCAATAACAACAGTTTAAAATTCATCAGAACTATTTTGCTTCGGATTGTTCAAAGCAGTCAAAGACATTTTAACAAACTGAAAACGGAAATGTACTTGCCCACCAGGCAACTGGATTTCAAAATCTTTTTCCTGTCCTGCATGGGACACATAAGGCCTTGTAAGGCCACACAATCACAGCTCTAAAAGAAATATATTTTATTCACAAGTTTTCCCATCTTGGAGAACACAATCACTTACAAATTAAAATATTTCATCTATCTGTTGGCAACTTTAATTTGTTTCAGATCAACATCATTAGGTCTTGAAGGTCTTAACAGATCCACACAATATCTTTTCTTAAATACCTTGAATGACGTCATTGACTGACTTTCAACTTATGTTTAATTTAATGCTAAAAACAACAACCAAAAACTTTTTAAGATAAAAATTAGCGAAAAAATACGACGTTTCGATCTCGCTGAGATCATTTTCAAGTAAGAAATAAATGAATAGAATTTTGCATATAAGATGTAAAATCATACGTGAGAATATAAAAAGCAATAAAAATATGGAAATATGTACTAAATGTTACAAAAGGTAAGTGATAAAAACTAAAATACGAAAGGCTAGATAACAATAGGATAAAAAAATTAGGATAAAAAATTAGGATAAAATACTCTGCGCTATAAAAATAACTTTGCGCGGATGGAGTCAGACTGCGTGTTCAAAGTTGGCTTTAGTTCTTTTATGAAAAGCATCTCATAAATTAAGCAGTCAAACTTGCTCTGGCACTTCCGTAAGATCTTGAATCTACGAGGTATGTCGCTTGGGTCCCCCCCATGTTGATCTCTGACGTGCTTCCCGATGACAGATCCCTTGTGTTCATCAATGCGTTGATACAGGTGTCGGCATGTGTAGCCGACATAATCCGCATCGCACAGATCACACTTAAAATGGTATACAACGCATTGTTGGTTCACAATAGGGGGTTTGCTTTCCTGTGGCTTGATGAAAGCTCCGATCTTTCGGCTTGTGTGCACTGGATGGATATCTTTCCTGATTTTGCGACTTAGTTCTTTAAGTTGTCTCCGCACAGAATTGGCTGATCTCTGGTCCTTAAATGGTAATATTATTCTCACGGGTACTTTCTTATCGTCACACTTCTGAAAGGATCTTACATCTCCTGGAACTTTTGCAGTAACAAAATCTCTGATTGTTGATTGCAAGAGTGGGACTGGGTAATGCAGTCGAGAGAAAGTCTCCGTGAGACGTTCACATTCTTGGTGGAACAGTTGCCAGTTCGAATAAAACTTAAAAGCACGATTCAGCATTGTTTTTAGCAGCGACCGTTTATATCGCACATCGATATGACTTTGATAATGCAACAATAATCCAGTATCTGTTGGCTTTTTATACACCTTTGTCTCCAGGCGGGACATGTGTTTCACGATCTCCACCCCCAGAAAGGGAAGTTTGCCGTTTGTGGCTAGCTCCATGGTGAAGTTAATTGAAGGATGGCTGTCATTCAGTGTGGATAGAAATGCTTCAGCTGTTTCCACGTTGGACATTATCAGAGATCAGCCAATTCTGTACGGAGACAACTTAAAGAACTAAGTCGCATTTTTTCGCTAATTTTTATCTTAAAATGTGTTCCAACCAAAAACTTACTGACAGATATAACAAATATGACAATTAGTCCAGTATTTTCCTGCAATTATGATTAGCAAGCAGAGGTCCCCTCTATAAATTGCAAATTATAAATTATGCCATCATTGTTCCTAATTTTACTATGTTGTGTGCTGTTTGCATGTACACTGTTGTGGTTTTCAAAAAAACTACTACTTTTTTACTCCCTTCGAAAATTAGCAACAACCCTGAAACCAATATAATTTGCCATTTATACTGAATTCTTATGTACAGGTCTAGCTATAAGTCAAATCAACTAGCTCCTCATTGTGGAATTATATTAATGGTATAATTCCTAGTTAGCTGGATACATAAAGAAAAAGAAGATAATAACAGACACGCATTCTAGAGGGTACAGTGGAAAAAAACTGGCTGCATTAAAGTGCTGCCTAAAATGTCACAAAATAATCCAGTTTATTGAGGAACTTGAATTATTTTCAAATCTGCAGATTAATACTGACCGTTTCAATGCTATGTGGCCCAAACTGTGTGTCCTGGCAAGATCCACAGCTTTAGATAAGTTCACATTAGTAAAGGGGATGATGGAGAGTCATATTAAACCTGCTGGAGAGATTGTAGCTGTGACAGGCTCAGGGGCTAATGATGGCCCTGTGTTAAGAATGGCAGATGTTGGCTTCACAATGGCAAGTCCTATAATTATTATAGTTTTTCTGAAGGCACTTTATATGAAGAATAATAACCAATATGGTAGTTTTAACCTGGAAATGTTTATTGTTAGATGTATTAGTTGTTCAATGTCTAAATTGATGGAAAACACATGTATTTATCAAAATAGCTATAAACAGTTGCTTGTTGTCATTCAATCTACTAACCATAGACCCTTTGCATAAATGGCACCTAAATTTGAATAACAATACTTGGTACATCCTTAGCCTCACATTCATGTTTCAAGACAAAGGAAATTTCACATGAATGTGAGGCTAAGGATGTACCAAGTATTGTTATTCAAATTTAGGCGCCATTTATGCAAAGGGTCTATTATATACATGTATGGAGCCATTAGGAGCAAGCTATTGTTTCCTTTTCTTCTCATTAGACAGTGTCTAGTCTATTTTAAAGTGGCTTCAATCACTTACAAGGTAGCTTTAATATGCACTGCTTGTTTGACCAACCCTTTCTTTGAGAAACGTATAACAAAGGCTGATTGTCTTGCACAGACAAATGACCAGTGCAATGATCATAAACAAAATTGAATTTGTTTGGATAGTTTCCAGTAGATTGAAAATGGTATCAGCTTATGTTACAAAATGCCGACTAGGCTGATAATTCTCTTCACATTTTAGGGAGTGGCAGGCACTGACATTTCAAAGGAGGCTTCTGACGTCATTCTTTTAAATGATGACTTTAACAGTATCGTAAATGCCATTAAATGGGGACGCCATATCTACCACACCATCCTGAAGTTTCTACAGTTTCAGTTCACTGTCTGTTGGGTTGCCGTCATCATAGTAATCTTTGGAGCAGCAATTGTTGGTGTAAGTAAAATCTGTTTTCTATACCAGTGCTCATCTCACATGTAGTTTCTGGATTGAGGATGTAGTTTAATTAAGTCTCCTCTGAGGTTAAATGTTATAACTGTACAAAATTGGCTACCCCCTCCTTACATCTTGTTAGGTTGCCTGAGGAATTGTACTAAGAGCAAATTGTTTCAGGGAAAAATTAATCAGAAGGACAAAAAAGGTCTGGGATGCAAGCCCATGAGCAGGTTAGCTAGGATTAATTTACCAGTTCGGGTATACACACATTCACATATGTGTTTGTCTGAACGCTGATCGGGATGCTCATCGTCTCACTTAGGGATATTATTATTATTATCATTAAAATTATCATTATTATATTATTATAAAGTTTTTCCGTTACCTTCATTTTAATTATTATTATTATTATAATTGTTATTATAATTATATTATTATTATTATTATTATTACTATTATTATTATATTTAATGTACTTTAGGAAATAGTATATTTTTTAAATACACATCTGTGGAGCTATTGTATTTTTAATTGTTATTTCATTTTTACAAAATTTTTTTTTTTTTGTTATTATTATTAGTCTATATCTTTTATGTATTTGTAGTGTATTTTCCATCAATTTTATATCTTTACTATAAATAATAGTATTAATGTGAAGATAAGTAAGATTCTATAATTAGTAGAATGTTTATCAAAAAGTCGAGAGTATTGTAATTAGTAATTAGTAATGATGACAAACTACAAATAATTTTGTTACATTTCTGTGACATCTTAATCGAGTCATTCCAATTTTTAGCTCTTCTTAATTTCATTCATTTCTGTAAACTAAATTTTGCTTCCTTTTTCAACGACTTTATTAGTAATAGTAATTAGACCGAATGCAGTACAATTTAGGGAGTAATTGCATGAGTAATTTTAAAATTAATCATATCTATTACAAATTTTGGAATTTTAAGTGTTCTACGAGAACTTCTTTTGAGCGCAGACGTGTGCAGCACTTTTCCAAAGTTTTGAAAACTGTATAGAACATTGCGAAGGAAGCACATAGTTGACGTGCGATGATCACGTGGGTATCCAATTACAAAAAGTTCAAATCGGACACCTGTAATTGGACACCCATGCAATCGCACGCCGATTACTCTACAAATAGGCGCTCGGAGAACCAATTGAATGGCTTCGTGCAAGAGAGGCGTAAGTGACTTTTTCAGGTAAAATTATTTTCGTTCAAAAGTGCCTGAATTTTTGCAGAAGTAGAAAAACATTCTCCTGTATCTTTTTTGGCTGAAATGCTCTTGTTCGGCTTTATTGCGTTCATTGTGCACACTTTGATATTTTGACTTCATTTTTCTCAGAAGCAAAGTGCAAACCAGCCAAACAAATACGACAGATTGTTTTACTACTTAATTGAAAAGCACATGCAAAAATTCAGGCACTTTTGAAGGAAAAAAAATTACCCGAAAAAGTCACTTGCGACCGTCTTGCACCAAGCCATTCAATTACGATTGATAATTTTGTTATAGAGAGGATTAGAATTATTGTAAATAGTTTTCTGTTGTAAATTAATTTATCACTAATACGTAGTAATACTAATAAGTAAATTTTACTTCTTATATGCAAACTTTTATTCATTTTTTTAAACTTCAAAAAATGTGACCGTGAATAGGGAAACGTACACTAACGCTTTTCCATTAAACGGTAGAAAATAAACGGGTTGTAAACGGATGGTAAACAGTTAGGCAAAACGTTTAAACGATCTCCATAACCGTTTAAACGGATGGCCAAGATCGTTAAATGGTTGATCAAAGTCCAAAAACGGATAGTTTGACATGTTAAATGGATGAGAAAAATTCATAAACAGAAAGCTCAAATCGTTAAACGGTTGATCAAAGTCCAAAAACGGATAGCTTAAAACCTTGAACGGTCGAGCAAAATCCATAAACGGATGACTAAAAACATTAAACAGTTGAGCAAAATCCACAACCGGATGGCACACGTTTGACGGTTGCACTCGGAAATAGATAATTTAAACGGAAAAATATGATGCACAGCTGTTTTATTCTTAAAAGGCAACTTAAGTATAATGTAGAGACAGATAGCTTATGTACCTTCAGTCTTTTGCTTCTGTTTCATTCAAAGATTGATCAAAAGGGCGATCGCCAGCAACGTCACATTCACAGTCCTTCAGCTTTGGTCAACTGAATCAAGACAGCACAGTGCATTCCGACAAATTGTTCCATGCTGAAGTACAACTCCTAAGAACCCTCTTTCTGTGACTTTCCTTTCAAAGGGAGTTTTAATCTCGTAGCGCTCTGGAGAACTATAAACCATAGTTAACTATGTATAAACCGAAGGCAAAAGGAACATTTTTAGCTGTCACATAAATTGCAATCGCAAATCATGAAGAAACTTGGGTTTCGCGGTCGTATTCTATTGGGCTAAAAGTGTTGGTCGTTTGCACCGTGTAAAAGTTAGTTATTCTTTGAATTCTGACCTAAGTACTCTAGGTTGCCTGCGTTAAAAAAACGTACTGAAGTCGACACAATAAACTGTTCACTCGTGCGAAAACCTTTCATCGAGTTGACCGCGACTGCATCAGGTCACGATTAATTTATGACAATAAGATATTTTGTATCTATTTTCAATTGATGTTCATTGAAATGCTCCCCCGTTAAACTGACGAGACTGCTTGTCAGATGTTTTTAAAAATGCTCCATGAAAATCGTTTTACGTTCACTCACCATTCGAACGACTTTTTAGTACTGTTTGTGACATTCTGAAAGTTCTTCCGCAGTCACGCTGTTACTCCACGCTGATTGGGTAATGCTAAAGAATGCATCCAATCAAGGTGGAGCAAACAGCATGACTCTTGCTCCTTGGCAAACGAAATCTCGGCCACGGATGCTGGTCGCCTCGACAGCTGCATTTCTCGGAATTATTTGGCGGTTAGCACTTGGATTTTAAATGGATCTTCGATTGAATGCCTCGAAAAGAAGCATCAACCTTTCAGTTTAACTTTTGTTCGATTTGGAAGCGGGGCAATTCAAATTTCTGGGTGAAAATCTGCTTGGCACTGGAGGAGTCAAAAATCATTTAGCGAGCCTTCGATCCATTTTCCAAGTTGAGTGGCTCATAGCCACTTTGATTCTTCAAGCTCCAAAATGGATCAGATGATCGGTTAAACGTTTAGTCTAAAGCGTTTAAACTTTAAGTTTAAAACGTTAAACGGATAGCATTTTTTTAAAAACGGATATGAAAACCATTTAAACGTTTTGCCCAAAGCGTTAAACGAATACTATTTTTTTTAAAACGGATGATCAACCCGTTTAAACGTTTTGCATGAACCGTTTTAAACGGATGGTAAACAGATACCAAACGGAATTTTCCGTTAAACGGCAAAGCGTTAGTGTACGTTTTCCCATTCACGGTCACAAATGATCTCAGTGAGATCGAAACGTCGTCGTACAATTTTTGCGCTAGTTTTTATCTTAAAATTATTATCACATTTGGTTTTGTTGGTTTTGTTGTTATTATTATAAGTATTATTATTATTATTATTATTATTATTATTATTATTATTATTATTACTGTTATTTTTATTATGTTCTTTGGGTTTTTATGATGAAACATTACTATTTTTAGCCGTCAAAGTCTCTTTCAGAGAAATAGTAATTGAAAAAAAAACATTCTTGTTTCCGTTTTTAGCCTCAATTTCCGCTGGTCTCTCAAGTCTAGTATTCTTGGGTTACACCGTCACGCAATTACGTAATAATTCTATAACCATTCAGTGAATTTACTCAAGAAATGATAACGTTATAGGAGATAAACAATTGAGACACTTCTTTAAGTGTTAGGTCTGTATGTTTTCCCGATTTTCAAATGTTTATTGAAATATTTTGCACTAATTTATAGGCCTGGTGGCCGGAAAATAGTGTAAATATCTGGAACTTACTTGGCTATCTAGGCCACTGATCATCTGAACTGAGCAAGGAAACATTTAATAAGCACTTTTCTTAATAAATAAATAAATAAATAAATAAACGAATAAACGAATAAACAAATAAATAAATAAACAAATAAGTAAATAAATAAATATATAAATAATTATGTTAATAACTTTATTAATGTGTCTACAAAGATTTAGCATTGCTACTAATTGGGGACACTTAAGATAAGTTACCACCAATCAAAACTATTTACAGGATAAAACAACATAAAAGCTATTTACAAAAGGAATGAGTATTAAAACTATATTTATATATATGTGTCAGAAGAAGACTTAAAATAAGCTAATAACAGTCAATTCAAGTTGAACACAGATGACATTTGCACCCACTGCCCGCAAAAACGACAAAAAGGTGACTTTCCGAAAACAAAGAATTTTGGAGCTCAGAACCCGATTTGTTATCTGTATTTTCTAGCTGTGGGGCTATTTTTTTGTTATTTCAAAATGCATGCCATAAAAATGGGTGAATTTGAAGGGTACTCCAAAGTTTCTTTTGTGTTTATTTTATGTTTCCATGGCAACCAAGATAAATAAGAGTCCTTTTTTGCCCATTTTTGTCTGTCAAAAGCATCCAGATAGCCTCTAAAAGAGCCCCAGTGCATTTTGGATATGCCTGGCACATTTTTGCTACCGTGCAGGCATGGAAACTAGTCTTTAGATCACAACAATCCAGTGTGAACTTCTGTGAAGTGATTTTATGAAGGTGCAAGATTTTTTTTCAGAGGTCTGTTGTTCATAGCTATTATTTCTTGAAGGTGTGCGAAATTTTCGTTTTGATATGCCAAGAACAAAGTTTAGATCGCTTTGTCAGTCCGTTACTCGTGGAAAACGCTCCAGAAAGCCGAAAGAAGAATCAAATGCGAGTGATGATGCTCCTTGGCCTTGATGTCAGAAGGTTCTCTGAGCACTAGCAAGGCATCTCTATCGAATAAAAAGCCGAGCAGATATCATTTCCAGGATGTCAGTATTTTACAAAGAGTTATCTCGGCCAGTGCTGTCTGCAAGGAGTGTTTGAAAGGCAGTCTTCTCGTATGTGAAAGGCCTACTGGTTGTGGTTTGGCAAGGACTCTCGTTTTACAATGTGCAAACAACGTGTGTCGTGCATTGATGGAAATGCCAACTTCAGAAAAGATTGTTTGTGGAAAGGCAAGATTTTATGACCTACAGCTGTAAACAGGAGATCAGCACTGGCCATGCGAATTATCGGAAGGAGAAGAGCTAGTGTAACAAAATTCTGTACTGTGATGAACATGCCAGGGCCAGTAGCAAAGACGTCTTTCACCACACACGTGAAGGCAATTCCTCATGTGTCTTGGCAAGTTGGGGAGGCCGAAATGGAGAAGGCTGTGAAAGAAGTTAGAGCCCTAAATAATGCCGAGGAAGATGAAGTTGTCGATATTGCTGTGTCCTGTGATGGCACCTGGGCCAGGAGAGGC
>JAHPZR010000799.1:0-22191 GCA_019787425.1 Platygyra sinensis | reverse complement strand
GTGACGAACTGCAAAGGCTAATAGGGATAAGGCAGACTGATAAACAAATTGTCCTGAAATATACTGATAGTTAAAAGCCGCCCTCCAACAATAGTAAGTTAATTCTAAAAAATTAAAATTGGTCTAAATAAAATAAATTACAATAAGGCTATAAATTTGAAACAATATGTGATTAATTGATAAAATGAAAGAAAACGTGACTGTAGCGAGCTAGCTAGTGAAAAGTCATTTCAAGTACGACCTTCTGAACATTTGAATAATACAGCATGGTGTCATTAAGAGTTTTCCATTGAATGGTATTGAACTGAAATCAGTTTTTGAATGATGGCGAACCGAACTACATTTCATTTTGATCATGTTAATCAGTACAGGCTAGTCATATAAACCTACTCCGGTCGCTGGATCCACGAAGCTCTGGCGTTACAAAATTTTCACGTTCCCTTGTTATCATCTAGCTCAGTCCTTTATTTCCTTTTATGTAATTTACTTAATTTCATCGTCCACTCCCGATTTCTTTTGTGATTACCCCGCTATGTCTTCGCCGCTCGCGAAAACTCCTCCACGCCTAACGCCCCTCACGCTAGCGACTTCGTTACCGAAGCGAAACAACTCACGTTTGACACCAGCTCGTTACACTGTCTAAGATTCTTTCCTGCGCAAGTATCGACACTTTTCTAACTCTTTCCAGTCCTTAGAAACATCAGTTCTCGAGTCCAAACTAGCTCCAGACGTTTTCTTGTAAGAAAGATTTGAAGTTTTGTTTGTGTCAGTGTTTTTCTTTCCTGCTGTTGTCTTATTCGTGCTCGCATATATATCTGGAAGAGAACCGACAGTATGGCTCCAACTCGGGGATGTAAGATTAAGAGCTCTTCTCCGAGTCTGAGGACTGGGTTGTTGAGCAGTTCCATCGGAGAGCAAAGGGAAAGATGAGGACAAAACCGACTGCTTTGTTTGGTCGCCCAACATGTTTTTTCTTCTCGATTTTGGTGACAATCCTCTAGCCAAACTTGTTTCACTTTTCCATCTTGTGACAGGGCTCTCCGGTTGCAATGGATTGCAAGAAGACAACGGTCTTTGGCCAATCTCTAAATTTCGTGCTGTTTGCTGTTTTATAAGATATTCTCTTTTCTTGAGGAATAACATTTCTTCTGAGTGCCTCTCTTTCTCCAGCTGTCGAGCCTCTTTCGTCAACTTCGCTTGATTCATTGCATTTCGTACAAGTAACATTTTTGCGCTGTTCTTTGTTAACATACGCACGTCTTCGTCGTAGTCGCTTGGTTTCATTTTCTTTCCCGTTGCCTGAGTATAATCTAGAGCTGGGAAGGTTTGCAACGCTTCTAATGGACGATTAGCTTTAAGTTTATCGTCGCGGACCTTTTATCAGTTTTTTTCTGTTGTATAAGAGAATTATCACCCCTGAGTTGTGGTTTATATAAACAACACAGCGCCCACTATAAACGCTACTGATGACGTCATTTGTACAAGTGCCTTCCTTCCAGATGACCCCCTTTTGAATGGAAGTTGTTGGCTGCAAAAAGCATTTACTTAACTGAATTATACTTTTTTGACAGGGTCTTCATATAAATTTGTTTTCGCTTTTCTTCTTGGTGACCTGTAATTAACTGCCTCTTTTCGTATCCAAAGTAAAGTTTAAACTTGAAAAAACAAACAAACAAAATCAAAACGGAAACTGTGACTAAAAATATTTTCATAGTGAGCGTGTTTCTTTTGTACATAAAACCCCATTATTAAAATGAATAATAATTTCTAGTTTACGAAAAACTTATGGAATACAGGAATGTACGTATGTTTTCTGCGGTAAATACTTGAGAAAATAACTGTTAAAAGAGCTACCGTACTTCTTTCCCATGAAATATCTCTGACTATATTTTTCTTAACACCGTGAAATTCATAATTATTTATATTATACCAATCAAGCAGAACTTTCCCTAGTTTCAAGAAATGTCGTCACCGATATTTATTTTCATGTTGTGTGGGTGAACGTAAGATTCGAGCGCGTATTTCCTGTTCATTTCGGGTTCATTTGCTTCCTGTTTGTTTGTGTTTTTATCACGTAAAATGTTTTTCATCTTCTGTTTTGTTAACCGTAATATTCTTTCATCGACTTAACTAGATTGCGCCACAACATGACTCAGTAATCAAAGGGCCACTGTCACGAGCGCATGCACGAGGGTTTGATGTCAAATTGAAAAAAGTCGAGTGGAGTTTTCCAAACTCTTCTCTTGCTTCTTGAAAAAGCGCTAACTGAGTGATTAAGTTTTCCCTCCTCTCAACAGTTTACTTTAATATCTTAACCTTATTGTGCATGATCTGCTAGCGAGGTTACTTAATCATATTTATGCATCGTAATAACCAAAACTGCTGCTGAAAATTCGGTCTTCCCCGATGACCATATTGCCTTTCCTGCGGGCATTCATTTTATCGGTATAGAAACACCCCGGGCAACACCTTATAAGCCGTAGCAAATACTGGATGAAGCTTTTTTTTTTACTATGGCTGCGTCCCTATGTCTTGCCGGGACAACCGTTTTATTATCATAGTCTTCATTTCTTTCATGCTGCGACCCTCAAGTTTGACAAATTTCTGACGGTATGGTGCCTGTTTGTTCCCCTAATACGTGACCAAGTATGAAACAAGGTTTTGTTTCCTTCAGGATGATACCCTATTTGTTCTGTTTTAATTCGCGTTTACGTATGCGTTGAATCAGTTGTGGAAGTCACGAACGTCTGATAAAAACACATTATATTTTTTCCTTGGTTCAATCAAGTCACTTCTTCCAAACATGCCTCACAAAAATCTTCTAGCCTTGTCGAATTAAGCTAGACAGAAGTCATCGAAATTTTAGTACAGAGAGAACAGATCGGTTTCAGGAAAACTTCTTCAAAAACTCTTGCTTAATTCCTCATGTATCTGGACAACATATGCCCAGCATAACATATACGCGACAATGGGGAGGAAACTTCAAGTGGAACGATTTAAGTGAGCATTTTACATAGATTTACGCTCGAGGTATAGGATACCATAAATAACTTAGCAAACTTGTACAGTCACGGGGGGGTGACAACTGTAACAAACGCTGTTTGAGCAATACTAGGTCTTAAATTAAGTCGTCCCGGAAATTTGATCATCCTCCCGAATTTTGGGGAAACGTGGAATAAAATTTCTTTCGATGTCCCGATTTTTTTCTACAATCTCCCGGAATTATCGCGCGTTTCCCGGAAAAATTTCCAAGTGTCGTCCCGATTCCCGCAGAAATCTCCAAATTCCCGGAACAATTTTGGCTTTGTCCCGAAACATCGTTTGTTAGAGTTGTCACCCCCCGTTACAGTCTCTTAGTGAATTTGCTAACAGGCTATGCTAAAAGCTAAAATATATTCGAACCACGGCGTACTACTCTGGTCTATGACAAACCACCGTGAAAATATATATCGACCGTTGTATACTCCTAAATTCACGCACACGACCACTGCCGAAAAAAACAATATCCAAGCGCGTTTAGTGAACCAAAACACAAATTCCTAGTGCATGAAAGGGTTAAAAAAACAGATCTTGCCTGAAAAAAAAAAAAAAAAAAAAAAACAACGACAAAAACCACACTACCCCACGCTCCACCTGCACCCCCAAAGTAAAATGTTTCGCTAAAGCACGGTTGTTTCTTCGGTGGGAGGGATAGCCTGCGTAGCTGGCAAGATTTCGCGCGCGAGTGTATTTGTTTGGTTGCGAAGCCGTGAACGCGAGTGGCGAAGCCGTGAGAGGATTGGTGAAGAGTCGAGTTGAATTTCACTCGCGGCTTCGCAGCTCACGAATTCCTCGCGGGCATGGAATATGGCGCGGCTCCGCCGCCGCTCGCCCTATCACGCATCCTGCCAGCTACGCAGGCTATGGGAGGGATAGGTTGGTCGATCGTTGCCATTTAATTAAAGTCTGTCTCGCGATTTCAGAGAGAGAGAGGAACTGGAGGTAAATATGCGATTTCCCCTTAGTGTTTTTTGGGGGCAACGAACTTTACTTTACTTTCGCTGCGTGTCTACATTTCAACCAAGTCGTCCAGCAAACTGTTTAAGACGGGGTAATGTGGTTTTAACGTAAATATCTCGTTTACATTTCAAGCAGTCAAAAATCTCTCTGCTCATCCCACATATCTACGTTTTGGGCTGTTTTGTAAAATTTTTAGGTATATTTGGGTTAAAAAATTTTTCTCAAAGGATTAGTAAAATTAATGGAAATAGGAAATTGGGAAGATTTGATATTGTTTAAAAATTAGAATTTTAGAGCCAGATTTTCCTATATAAACACGAGTGTTTTACTGGAAAATATACCACACGTAAAATTCATAAAAACTACATCCGGGACCCGAGTGGTTTATTTTCCATAATCTCACACGTGAGTTTATTGGTGATTTCATTGATATCAAGTTTGTATAGGAGTGGACATTAGAAAAAGTCCGATCTGTTCACAAGTACAATTAATCCCTAATTGTTTCGAGAATAAAGATCGATTTCCTTTTAATAATACGGTAACCGTAAATACAAGCTTCTGGCATGGCTGACTTCGTTTTGCTATAGAGTGTTGCTAGAATGAAGCAACGTTGTGATAAAATGTTAGTTTTGTCACTTTAATTTTCTCAACAAAGTTCTCCATACGATAATATTTTTCCTTCGAAAACGAGCCACTTAGACGAGAAATTTCCAAGTTTGTAACATTAAGTTCAATTTCATTGGCTTTGAAGCTGTCAAAACTCTGAACGCATGAGCGACTTTGTGATGAATAATCAACATGTACAGGAAAGGAAATGCACGTCGAAACCAGTCGAGACGGTATCAAAAAGCGTTTTATTTTGTTTACAACTTGCGTGAAACGTTTAGAGCTTCGATTTAAACTATGACACGGAGCTAAAGATACAAGGACGAGTTCATTCGGGAAAACTGAGGATAACCGTGCAAACACAACTGAAGTTGAAGTGGAAAGACTAGTTCAAAGTGTTCGTCAACAAGGTTTGTAAGTTTTGAAGATTTTCAAACCATGGACTTTAATTGCTTTGCTTGGTCGTTCAGAAACGCCACCTGGACATATTTCTCACCAGTCGCCACCATTCCTGGAACGACCATCCTTCCTTGAAGCTTTATAGGAGATATTCTCATCTTTGTGGGGTTTGACTCGGCAAACATGACATAAGCGCGGCCATTTTCATTTTTTGCAGACTTGTTCATTGCGAGAGTTTTCTTGCCTTCCTCTTACACCAAAATGCGCCCCGTAGTCCTCGGGACTCTGGCTCGCAGATGCTGTCTTTTTTCTGTAACTACTTTAATTCGTTGTAGAAATCTCCGAGAACCTCTTCAAGATCTTCGAGCGAGAGATTTTCAATGGCTTTCGGATATTTTCTCTCCAAATATCTGTGTAGCTAAGTTTCGGTCGATTTTGGTTTTGTTTTTGTTTACTACCACTTCTTCATACCAAGCTTTTTTTGTTTGTCGTCAACGGCAAACCTAAATTTATCCGATCAAATGCGACCGATACAATTAAAATTTAATTGTTCAGTTATCGATACAATTTGGGATAAATTGTTCAGCTTCCAACCAATCAGAAGCGAGTATTTACGGTAGCAGTATTATTAGTCTCTTAAATTGTACTTAAATTCGTTGGTGTATCATCGAAACATCATCGGGTCTTCCTCGAAAGTCTTCGGCAATCTTCGGAAATTTTCGGAAAATGTTCGGGAACGTTGGTCTGGCCTTCGGAGCAATTTTGGAAAATCTTCGGAAATCTTCGGAAGGTGGTCGGAAATCTTCGGAAAATCATAAAAAACGTCGTCATCAATATGTTTATATAATAAAAAGAACATTGCACGTTAGCTCGAAGATATCTCACTCGTGAGATATTGTTCTCGCCACTCGAACATAAAATTCATATCTTCTCGCCACCTTGTAATATCCTCTATATATTTTTATTGTATATATAGCGAGAATTTTAGGCAATAAACCTTGCAATGCAAATAGAATTCTATATGTGCTATATTTTCACCTGTGAAAAAAGCGATACGTCCAATCAGGTTTGCGTATAGCGCTCTTCACATGTGAAAAATATAACCAATCACCGTTCATGATAGAATCACTTAGCCAATCAGAGTTAAGCACTCTAATGGCTTCCGACAAGCGCGGGCTTGAAATCAGCGTCCGCTTGAAGTTTGTGTCTTGATAACATGGCTTCGGTTCCCGTTTTACTTCACTTTCGCAAAAACCAGCAATGGAATATATCTAACAAATACCTTGAGCGCTAGAACTTCAGTTTGAGAATCAATGGCCATTCAAGAAACCGAGGAAGTAAATTTAACATCAGGGAGCCAACAACATTCAAGGAGGAACATTCAAATTTAAACAGTGTAAGTCAACAGAGTCCGAATTTTTCTTTGCGCGCACAGCGCGAAACGTCGCCATGACATAACTAAATCTGACAGTAATAATGGACAAATGAAAAGATTTCTCACTATGTATTTACGAATTCTCCCCTATTATATTTAAGCTTGTGTAGTCTCGTTGTACGCCTGTATCTGGACTGGAAAGCGGATTTGTTTTTCATTACACTCGGTCATTCATTACGTTCTCAGCGTTCTGCATGTAAACTTATGGTGCCGGAAAAAACTAAGGGCGCGTTCGTTTGGGATATTCCGGAATAAGAATATATTCCGGCTATTCTGCTCCTGGGAGCAGAATAACCGGAATGGAAATCCAGGTATTCCGGAATGAGAGTAGCTCCCAAACAAACGCTTACTCGCATTATTCCGATTATTCTTATTCCGGATTGATCCCAAACGAACGCGCCCTAAAACTGATTTAATGGATGTGTTTAATTCTCGTTATATATACTGTTGGGGAAAATTTTTTCCCTTTTGTTTTTCGTCGTTTTCTCACTTATTTGTTTAGGTGTATTCTTTTTCTTTTGGCTCCGGTATTTCGTTAATTACGCTCCTTTGTTATGTGCTGTATGTAAATTTCGTTATAGTTTATTACCTCGCCCTTATTTTATTGCCAGTGTAACATCATTTCGTCGAAGTAGGTTCTTTCCTCGGTGGCCCTGACCACCAACCCTGTCGTCCTCAGCATTTGGTAAGCAGCTTTGTTTTCATCGTTTTTTCATTTATTTCATTTTGCAGTCGCCTTAAAGTAGTTTTTCTGTATTGTAATTATTATTTTTTCGCTTTTTGTAGGAATTTACTTTTTTTCTTATGGTACGGGAATAGTAAATCATTTGCTGGACGAGAACGTGTTGTGTTTTTTGAATTGGCCCTTGCCCGTTCATATACAATAAACAAATTACAGCATAGAAAGTGCTTTGTACAGATTTTTGTTCACTCGTTGCAAAACTTTGGAAAACTCACTCGTTCGCTGCGCTCACTCGTTCGTTTTCCAAAGTCTTGCAACTCGTGAATAAAAATCCGTGCGTCGCACTTTCTATCAAGTAATCTATTTATCTGATATAAATACAAGTTAAAATGTTTATTTTAACATGTTTATTTCAAGAAAAAAAAAATTCATGCAAAATGCTCCTCTCTGCTTCCCCCTACCCCGTCATGGGGTAGAGTTAACGGCAGCAAAGTCTCTGCAGAGTAACTCCCTCACCAGTCCAACCGCACAAGGGGCCTCCAACACGTCTTAAGAGGTGAAAATTGCTTTTCTTAGAGTCACACGAGGGATAGCCTCGTTTTAGCACTATAAGCTTATTTCTGCCCTATAATGCCACGTGATAAACTCGTATTTTTTTTTCACCGATCTATCATATGTATCAAATCATCAAGCTATCAATCTAGTGGCAGTGCCCGCATTAACAAGGAGCAGTTAAATAACAAGAAGCACAAAGATATTTGCATTTTGCAGTTTTAGCCCGAAATTGCCTCGCATCCATGTTGGATTATATTGTAATGCACATGAGAAAAATTAACGGCGAAAAGGGCTGTTAAAGATTATCGACTAATAAACAATCAATCGAAAAGTTTGAATCTTTTATCACCTTCATACGCGCATAAATACAGGATGACAATTTAAAGCTGTCCCCTTACATAGTTCACTTTCTGATTTATAATTAAGTTGCACTGATACGATCAATAACATTTAATGCTCTTGCTTTCATCAGTACAAAGATCTGATTTAAGATATTAAAGTTTTGATAGCAGCTCAAGAAACTATTTTAGGCCAATACTACACTCGAAATGAGTTGAATTCATTACAGTTTCGGCACGTTTGTGTTTAGCAAGCACGCAAGCGACCAAACCTAATCTTATTCTTCTACAAAACAAGCTTTTGTTTCAGTTAATTGGCATAAAAAATTGATTGGCGTATTGATAAATATTAAAGTTCCCTTGCTTAAACTTTGGAGAGCAATAGTTTTTTTGCTCTACGGCTGTGAGTAACTACAAACGGAAGTTTAATCCGGTTTTAATTTCGGAGATCTAGATTTTCTGTTATACCAAAAGGAGTATCTAAGCAGCAACAACAACAACAATGAGCTTTATTTCCATGGTCATAAAAGAGAGTTACAGCATTGCAAAAGCCTTTTAAGGTGGCTGAACACAGTTTTGGCGCGCGCTCTTGCTAACGCGATTCAGCGCGCGCACAAGTATCGCATAAAAACAAACATGGCATAAATAGAGCGATCATTTTATTTGCTCAATGTCTGCGCTATCTGTACTATTTTTTTCTTCACAAATTAACACAATGTATTGAATTGATGGTTTTACTCTTTTATTACAAAGGTATGTTAGAAAGGTAACGATGCAAAGAACTTAGCTCTGCTATTTCTTTGTTGCTAAAAGAACCCAGTTAAATGCAGCGCATGCGTAGTAAGTCGAAAAAAGTGCGATTGAGTGAAAAATTGACTTCTCGGAGGCGCTTATTTCTCGAGAACCACTCATTAGAATTTCACGAAATTTGGCATGACAGTACTTTAGGAAATAGGTAACTGGAGGATTGAAAGAAATTGAACTTTAACAAAGGAAATTCAAGATATGCCAGTGAACCTTCAAAGAGGGATAATTAAAGATCTGTTTGTTAAATTGTTATTAAAATAGCGCTAACTTGCGAGTATCGTTACAAGCTTGTTGCATGCAAATTATAAAGAAAATCTAATGACTAGATTTTCTGCAAATAAACAAAACCGATTTTAAACACCTGTTTATATTTGTTCATGTTGCCATGGCAACGGTACATACGTCAGCTTAATTATCAAAAAGTTGAAGTTTGTGTTGTTAACTTGCTTGCTGCCATTTTTGGTGACCAAAGGATCAAGGGTTTTAGAGAAAAATGTAAATGAAACAGAGGTATCAAAAACTGTGTTCAGCCACCTTAACAAGAACAAAAAAGTAACTCAAATAACAATATTAAGCTTTCGATAATAAATTGTCTCGCGTTTCTAAACAGGTTGATACGTATTGTACTAACTGCTTGTTAAGATAATAATCAGAAGAGTTCATTAGTTAGATAATTAAACGTGCTTGTAACTAGGGTTTCTATTATCTATTTTATTAAAAAAAGTCGTCTCTAATTGATGATCGGGGGTGGAAGCGGAATAATTGGATCTCTCTTATTCATTATTCATTTATTTTTTTTCAGAGTTATTCATTATTCCTTATTCAATTTTGTTCAATATTCATTATTCCGTTTAGGGTTTGTCGAGTAACTTTAGTTGCATCGACGTTGCAATTCCATCAACTTTGTATTCAAGATTAGCCAGTCCCACACGGTGCTCGCCGAAGATAGATCAAAGTATTTTTACCGTAGAAACAGTGGTGTCGAAGAATGAACTGTTTTTTCTCAGTAATGAGAAATAATATAGGTATTGAACACACGTAGAATTGCGTTAATTTTACGCGTCATTTAACAAATTGACGTCAGTTTTTCATGCGTCTGTCCTGTTATTGATCATGAATTTCGTCATAACATTGTCAAAGTTGTGGATCGGCAGACTACTTTGACAATGTTTTGACGAAAGTCATTGTCAATAACAGGACAGACACATTAATAACTGACTGTTCTTTTACGATAACTGCGGAAATTCACGCGCCCTCATTGTTCAAAAGTTTTATTGGCAATATGACAAATTGTTATTTTAAAAATATGGTATCGATGACAGCACTGGTTTGATAAACGTTTGTTCCGATCCCTTAACTTAAGGTGGCCGAACTCAGTATTTAAGTGCCTATGCCTAATTCACCATTACTTTTAAACTATGCTTTGGAGGCCGTTTTTTGCGAGAGTTAAGCGGTTAACCACAGAAGGGTTTATCCTCGCATTTTGGCTAAGGTGTGTGCTGTTGCCATGACAACAGGGGTGGTTTAAAACAAGACTTAAAACATGGTTTTTGATTATTCAAAAAAATCCAATGGTCAGATTAGTTTCATCATTTGCCCACCACGAATTAGACTGCGAGCAGTCTCTTTCTTTTCCTAGCGTATTCCTTGCGTTTAATTAGAGCTATCGAGTAGCAAGCTCCTTGTTTCTTTCCCTAATTTGCATAACATTAACTGAGGTCCGCGCGCGGAGGATTTCAGGAACAAAAACCGACTACTCGTAGTCTAACCACGAATTGACATTAAATCTCTTCTGTCAACACTGTTCTAATAAAATTTCGACATGACGATTTTCGTAATTCGCTGTAAATCGTTAAAAATTCCCTATGTCAAAATTGAGATTTTTTGTGATAGATCATTCACGTGATTTCTGAACTATTTTTTGCCAAATTTCTTGAAATTCTAACGACTGGATCGTTAGAAATCGGCAAGACAAAAGCAATCGGTCTCAATTGTTCGAGCAATTGCGCATGCACCGCATCTAACTGGGTTCCGGTAACAAAGAAAAGCTGAGGATTGCTGAGTTCTTTGCATCATTACCTTTTCTAACATACCTTTGTAATAAAAGACTAAAGCCATTAACACGCTGCGTTCAGTTATAGAGAAAAATAGTACAGATAGTGTGGTGTTGAGTAAATAAAATGATCGCTCTATTGACGGCATGTTTGTTGTTTTGAAATCCTTGTGCGCGCGCTGAATTTCATCAGCAAAACGAGCGCGAAAACTGTGATCGGTCGTGCCTCGTTCCCAGACGTTCCTCTCTCGCTGCCAAAGTGGTGGGCGCGCAAGGGAGGAAGGGAAGGGGAAAGGATGTTTCGCCTCTCTTCTTTCTCCTTCCCGTGATCCCTCGCGTGCTGGTTCCCAGTTTCTCGTGCTTCCAGCTCGCCTGCTTCACCTGCTTTGCGACTGAAATCGAAGCGCCTGAAGAAGAGGCAGGGTCTAGTCAATATCATTGTTCGGAAAGTCCCGCCTCTGAGGTCGTCGGCAAGGTTAATTCAGAAATATTCGAATCTCTTAGGAAAAGTTTAGGAAACATTTTGATATGTTCGTAAAACCTTCGGGCAATTATATTCGGAGAGTCATCAGAAATCTTCGAAGAATCGGTCCAAATCTTCGAAAACGTGTGAAAATGGCCACCATGGACAATCGTAACACAACACATGGCGTAGCCACCTATCAAAGGTTGTTGTTAAGTCGGACACGGTTTATTATTCATTAGTAAATTCTCAGCTCCGACTATTGCATTTCTAGCTTTTTGATTGGCTAAAAAACTCCGACTATGAGCCATTATTATTCAACAAATTATAACACTATCCAAATATGGTCATGATGCTCTCGATATCTGTCATCCGTAGGTAACAGATATCCGGCGATATGCGTAGCTTCGTACGCGGGAAGAAAAAGTGAAGTGAAAAAATGTCGACAGAAAGGTTTAAAAATGTTACGAGCTTGGAAATCAATTTAGTTATCAATTTGTTGAATATAAAACAATTATCCTGCGAAATCTCGCGGAATATCGTCTGATACTTAGCCGACGAGGCCGTAGGCCGAGTCGGCTAAGTATTCCGCGCGATTTCGCAGGATAATTGTTAAATAGTCTGAGTTTTACGTCATATGGAAAATAGTGCGCCAAGTTTAAAATTTTTCGCTTTGTAAAATTGTGGAAATAAAAATCGGCGGCAAAACCCGGTTTGAGAATTTGCTAAAACAATTATTCCATTCGCCCTTGTTGGATATGAAGTCATTATAACCAACTCGCGCTACGCGCTCGTTGGTTATTTTATCACTTCATATCCAACGCGGGCTCATGGAATAACTGTTATTTATTCTTTTACGGAAACCAAATAATTCTTTATTCTGAACGTCCAAACCCTAAATATTCCTTATTCATTTCGTTCTTCAAGCCGTTATTCATTATTCATTATTCCGCTTCCATCCCCGAAATTGATGAATATTTTGGGTAATCTTCAATATTGAGGCCACAAACAGGACAAATTCTCTCACACCCCGAAATCTTGTCATGCCTGCCTGTTTCGATATTAAGTTTATGATTAATTATTCTAAGTTTCACAAATGTTTTTTATTAGGATTTTATCTAGTAACATCAAGATAAATCGATGGTGTATAGCTGTCTTTAGGAACATTATAAAATTCAAGCTTTTGTGAATTGCAAAGGGAATGTTTCCAGTGGGTAATATATTTCTTCTGTATGTGATCTTCAAAGTGCAGGATCTTCGTATCATCTAAATTGCATGATTAAAATTAAAAGGACTATTGTAATAATTGAGCATCTTTATAAGATTGGTAAAAAAACTAGTTTTACCGTTACGATAAAGATCAATGGGCATCACTACACCTGTCACTAATGATTGTATCACTAAAGAGCTTTGTTCAAAGATAAGAGGACATCGGCCAAGTTCAGCCCGACACGCGATATTAGAAGCCTTGTTGTTCACTTACAAATAAACGTTTACAAAACTGCTAGTGACCTTTTCCAATCGGTGAAGTATCCCAAGACTTGAAGTCTGTCGCTATGATCATGATGTCTCGTTGCGGCTCTTAGATTTTTAAACATTTCTTTCCTGCAAACGAAAAAAATTCGGAACAATTCTCGAACCAGCTTAGGTATAGAGCTTGTGACGTCATTTTGCGAAGGGTACGTATCTGCTGTTATACTGGCAACGATTCACCAAACCGGCCAGTTAGGGCACAGACAATCTTATGAACCAATCAAAACTGGAAGTAAATACATACAGCTGACACAAAACGCGGGAAAACATGTGCCAAGTGAATTGGAATGCAAGTATTATTTACAACACGTAATAGTGACATTGCTAACAAAGCCGTAACATCATTTATTTGCGATACTAATAAACAAATAAACAAGCCTCGTCTGTGCTCTGATCTATTGTAAAGCACGCAGGAAGCGGTAGAGCACTCAAAAAGTAGGGGAAAACAGTCGACTGCGTATCGTGTTTTCCCCTACATGTCTTTCGTGCTCCACCGTGTCCTGCGTGCTTTACAACAGAACAGAATACAGTCGAGGCTTCTTTATAATAATTTGTTAATAATAATTATTTATAACACGTAAAACTGATATTACGACATAACATATACAACTAACCTAACCCTACTATACAATTCAGTACAATATTACTCATAATTTAAAACTCAAAAGTAACAACTAGACAATACAACATTATATCACTACAATACATAACCCAGCAGGATAATACTAGGTTGCACAACACATAGAGGTATGCACGCAAACGATATATATTATAACTAAAATAAATGAAAAATGGGTTTTCAAGTCGAATCAATCAGAAAATAAATTTCTGAGTTACCCAACGGGAATCGAACCCATGACCTTTCAGAAATACCGATTGGACGCTCTAACCACTGAGCTATGGAGGACTCATCACGAGCCAGGTTGTAAACTAGGTTCTTATGGACACATGTACTGCCATACTGCAAGGCTCAAATATGTCGAAATGGTAAAGGTAGATAAATGGTAAGTAAAAATGGTGACTTGGATAAAGTGACATGTCAGATATAAGAACCTAGTTTATGACTTCGCTTTGTCCAAACAGTCACTCTTTATAAAAGATTGGAACGTACATAGGCAACCTTCGGGTGTCAAAATTACACTTAAGAATAAATATTTCACCTGTTTGAAAGAGAAAGTAGTTCAATGTTAATCCAAGAACCTTTGATTTCTTAATCCGCGATTTTTTTTATGCAACCACCCTTTGTCCGAGGGTTATTGATTGAATGTCTATCCTGACTTGAGTCCGCCATCCTCGATATCGTTGATAAGAGCAGCAAGTTTGTTTTTAAAATTTGTCATCACTAATAACAAACAAAGAAAAGTCAGAAATACTGAGCGGGCAAAATTTTAACCTTTTACCCCCTCAGTCGAATGGCAGATTAATTTTGCTAAATCGGCAAATAAAGAAACTTCGAAATTCCTGTGTACAATATACCATTTGAAAGCCACTGATCAGGTTGTTTAAGAACTGACATCAGCAGCTATGAAGGAGGTAGACATTTTGAGCGAAATTGCTTTGAAATGTAAAAAATAAACGACTTAAAAAGTGTATCAAAATTCTACTATATTAGGTATACCCCTAAACTATAGCTTATTTAGCAGCTCTTAGTGCATAGCTTCATATGAAAAAGGTCTTGCATGCCATTTGCATCCCAAAAAAGAAACTACAAAACTTGTGGGGGTGGTCAACCAAGTCTTTGATAGAAGGGGGTCACAAGTTTACGACTTTAATGAGACGATGTTCACAAGACAATTTTCGCAGAAATCCATCAAATATTCAAAAAGTTATGACGTTGTGTGCCAATTGGCACCCTTAGGGGGGTAAAGTGTTAAAACACCCACCTACTGAACAAAGCTGAATTACTTGAGTGCTTATAATTTACAGAGGATTCTGTTGTATTTTTTGCCTTCTTGTTGTTCGCCCCCTCTCCTCTGAGGGGAGGGGACAGGTGCACATGTACACAAGCTAAGCTAATAGGCGAGCAGCTGAAATCCAAACAAAACATTTTAAAGCTTGAAACAAATCTATGTACAATTTTAAAACAACAACAACAACAAAAACATGGTCAATGTATCAAAGCTCTAACGAACGTAAATTTTCCAGAAATCACCCGCAGACACTCCCTTATTGTAGTCATCACATTCAACTCTACCTCCTTCTGGAGCAATCAACCAGTGATATTTATTCCAAACAAAAACAATATAGCGGTATAATCTTATTTCATTTTTTCCAGACCCGGACCATTTACCAACACTTACTTTCCCTCCCCAATCTTCACAAACTTTCGCTGCTCTCGAGTTGTCATCGTTCATTGTAACAAACGAGCCACAGGCATCAGGCTGGACATCCGTCTGACCGCTGAAGTACTGGACTACAGCTTCACCAGTGCTGTTAGCGACCGTGGTCACGTGGAACGTACGTCCCTTTTGTTTACTGCAGTGGAATCTCAGTTGAGTGAAAGCCAGGTGTGTCCACAGCTTTTTCATGGCACTTTTCGTGAGAACGGTCCTGTTGTTATGATAACTGCCGATTCCACGGTATGATGTCTCAATTGACAGCTGAAGGGATAGTGAAGTTTTCACAATGTTGGAAACAAGAAGCCAACCTCCTGAAAGCAAAGAAACATTTGGCTCATCAAATTGCAGTAATAACAGATGGCACTGACAATAACTTCCCAAATACTCAGAGAACAATCACATAAATAAATAAATAAATCTACCTGGAGTTTTGAAAACCGCGCTGGCAAACCTTAATCTTTTTATAACCTTTCCCAACTTTTCCTGTCTAATGTTATTTGCCGCGAACATGATTACGTAAAAAGGGCGTGACGCTGTTAAAATTTACTTAGCTAAAAAGAGGCAAAACAATTAGAGATCTTTTATACACGTGAATCGAGTCGAACTAGCGGGTAATTACCATTTCTTCCCCCCTCCCAACCCGTCCTTATTTTTTCTCTCTACCCACAATCCTCTCTTTAATACAAGTGACAGTTATTTGACAACGTCGTTCCCAGGGCCTTTTCCCTGGCTTGGGGTCGGGGCGGGAAAAGGCCCTGGCATCGGCTGGTCACGTGCCCACTTTACACCCTGAAATCCTGGGTGTAATAAATTAGCGAGTTTGTATAATCAAAAGTGCCAAAATCACGATGGCGGAGAAACTGTCTGTGCTTTTCGACTTGGATCTGCTTTGAAACGTTGAAACTTTACGTCGTTTTTTTCAGTTTTGAATATTTAGTGAAAGGCAAAGGCATTGTTGCCGTTCTACCGACTGGCTTGGCAAATCTCTGCTGTTTCATGGTCTACCGGATTCCTTGCCTGTCAAAGCGGACAATAATATTTTGTAAAATACACGAATTCCACGGTTCGTGACATTTATACATTTGCCATTTTCTGTTCGATCACTCGACCATTTTGTCGCTTCACTCGTGTTTATGAAGGGCACTTCGTGTTGTATTATAAGGAGTAATTTTAAGTAGAGTTGCGTGCTATGCCAAGGCCGAACAAACAGTCAACAGTCAACAGTTAAGGTCATTCCCCAGTATTGCATTGCGCATCCCTACTGCGCATAGTTTTACGCGTGATTTGCGCGCGTGCATTAGAAAATGGCGGCTTTTTCTTTACGACTGGACCTCGCCGAAGAGGTAAATCGTCATTTTCTCGAAAACGACTACGGTGTCCTATCATTTTTTTCTGTCGTTTTGAATTGAGTAGTAAATTTCTCTATGTAAAATAAATATGGGCCAATTCTCAGTTTTGAGAAAAAAACAATCGTCGGAAACGTGAATTTAGCAAGCAATCGTGGTGCTTTTATAAGGATTTATATGGTACAAACGAGGTGCTGTTGCTCCTAAACGAACATGGGAACCCCTCATTTTTATTTCCAAAATTAAGTTCCTATAATATAAACAATCAATTGGCAAAGTTTGAGAAAAATCTCAGTTTAGGTTCTATTTCAGTGGAATGACCTTAAATTTGAATCCTGTGGTGCCAGAACGATCCGTAAGGAGGAATAAACCTATACGTCAAGCAACAGCCGAAACATAAGCTCGACCAGATAACTGCAAGAAACATAAGAATTTCTCAAGACCAGCGTATAGCTTTCTCGAAGTAAAGCTACGGCATCTCCTAAGAAAACCGCACGAGGGCGAATATGATATCCGTGATAAGAAACTACACGTACTGTACTTGCAAACAGTTATAGTTACCGCCGGTTCCGGCGTCACAAAATAGAATACAAGTAAAGCGCAAAATGTTCACGGTAAACTCACTAAAGCTTCACATTTTTCCCTCAAAAAACAAATACTTGGAGACTTTAAAAATGATATATCTTGCAATAGAAATGAGCCTAAACAATGCATTTACACATGGTAAATAATCACAGAGGTGTCAAACTCCAGACGAAGCGACATGCAGATAACAGCGTTAATAATACTGCTACCGTAAATACTCGCTTCTGATTGGTTGGAAGCTGATCAATTCATCCCAAATTGTATCGATAGCTGAACAATTAAATTTTAATTGTATCGGTTGCATTTGATCGGATAAATTCAAGTTTGCCGTTGACGACAAACAAGAAATGCTTTGTATGAAGAAGCAGTAATAAATAAAAACAGAAACAAAATCGACCAAAACTTAGCTACGCAGATATTTGGAGTGAGCTACCAAGAGGAAAAATCCGAAAGGCTGCATTGAAAATCTCTCGCTCGAGCATCTTGAAGAGGTTCTCGGAGATTTCTACACCGAATTAAAGTAGTCAAAGAAGAAAGACGGCAGCTGCGAGCCAGAGTCGGGATCGGCTTGTCGACTAAACACAACTTGGTACTTAGTGACTCAACATTTTGGTTTAAGAGGAAGGCAAGAAGACTACAACTCGCGCAATGAACGCTTCAAGTCTGCAAAGAATGAAAATGGCCGCGACTATATGTCATGTTTGCCGAGTCAAGCCCTACGAAGATGAGAATATCTAATTCAAGGAAGGACGGTCGTTCCAAGAATGGAGGCGACTAGTAACAAAAATGTCCAGCTCGCGTTTCTGAAGAGTTCATGAGCCGCGGACCAAGCAAAGCAATTTAAGTCCATCGTTTGAAAATCTTAAAAACTTACAAACTTCGTTGACGAAGACACCGGTCACTTTGAACTAGTCTTCCCTTTTCAACTTCACTTGTCTTTGCACAGTTATCCTCAGTTTTCCCGAATGAACTCGTCCTTGTATCTTTAGCTCCATGTCATAGTTTAAATTAAGGCTGTAAACTTTTCTTAAAACGATTTCACGCAAGTTTTGTCAATAAATAAAACGCTTTTGATACCGTCTCGACTGGTTTCGACGTGCATTTTCTTTCCTGTACATGTTGATTATTCATCAAAAAGTCGCTCATGCGTTCAGAGTTTTGACAGCTTCAAAGCCAATGAAATTGAACTTAATGTTACAAACTTGGAACTTGCTCGTCTATGTGGCTCGTTTTCGAAAGAAAAATAATATCGCATGGAGAACTTTGGCGCAAATTGTTGAGAAACTTAAAGACTAAACTAACATATTTTATCACACCGTTGCTTCATTCTAGCATCCCTCAATAGCAAAAAGACGTCAGCCAGAAGCTTGTATTCACGGTTGCCGTATTATTAAAAGGAAATCGGTCTTCTTTCTCGAAACAATTAGGGATTAATTGTACTTGTGAACAGATCGGACTTTTTCTAATTTCCACTCGTGGCTGCGGCAGCCACTCGTGGAAATTACTAAAAGGTCCGATCTGTTCACGCGTACAATTAATCCCTAATTGTTTCTCGAACAGACCGATTTCCTATACAAATTATGCAGACGTATGACGGCCTCTAAAAATTTGCGATAGCACGATCTAACGGCTCAACTCTACTTAAAATTACTCCTTAGAATACAGCATGAAGTGCCCTTCATAAACACGAGTGAAGCGACAAAATGGTCGCCCGAACAGAAGACGGCAAATGTATAAATGTCACCAACCGTAGAATTCGTACCCTGCATGGAAGGCGCTAGAAAGGGGTAGGGTAGGGAGAAGGGGAATCGCAATCGGGCGCGCGCGCATTCGTGTATTTTACAAAATATTATTGTCCGCTTTGACAGGCAAGAAATCCGGTAAACGCTGAAACAGCAGAGATTTGCAAAGCCAGTCGGTAGAACGGCAACAATGTCTTTGCCTTTCACTAAATATTCAAAACATTACTTGAAGTGGCTTTAACTGAACTGAACGACATAAAGTTTCAACGTTTAAAAGCAGATCCAAGTCGAAAAGCACAGACAGTTTCTCCGCCATCGAGATTTTGGCACTTTTGATTATGCGGCAAACTCGCTAATTTATTACACCCAGGATCTCAGGGTGTAAAGTGGGCACGTGACCAGCCGATGAAAGGGCCTTTTCCCGCCCCGCACCCAAGCCAGGGAAAAGGCCCTGGGAACGAGGTTGTTGAAATCAGAGCGCCTCCTAAAGCTGGTTTCGGTGCCATTTAGCAGTTTATTTTTCCTGTTTTTAGATATTGGTCACCTTGAGAAAAGTTTCCCGGCATCATGTAAAGCTCTGAGATGGGACAAAGTTAATACGATTGACAGAGTCTGCATCATCCAATGTCGCATTATATGGCTAAACGGATCCCTGTCCCTGATCCGGGCTGAGATTTCGTTGGCTTTTCTAAGGTGACCACAAAGTCTTTTACCTCAGGAATAGGCTCTTAGGAGTCATATGAATTAGGTGAGAGCCAACGTGCAGGTGAACGTTGAACCGGGCTAAGACCTTTTTGGTGTGAAAACAAGGCTAATAGCAGGTGACTCTACATCCGGGAACTTGCATAGGACGAGTGCGAGAGAAAAGTCCAGAGGTATTTATTTGCCAATAGGCTGAGTTTTTCTGAGTTCTTCGATGATATTTCGCTTATGCTGAACGTGAGAAGATTATGCGTGGTTGTAGATAGTCCTATCAGTGCCGCGAAAGTGTGTGATTGTGTGATTTCAGCATGTTGTTGACAGGTATATGATATATATAGCTTGCTTAACTGCGGTTTCGCTAAAATAGTCTGTGTCAGGCATTAATATTGTTTCGTCGGTGTTCAGCTCAGCTGATCGTGCCTTGGAAAAGCAACCCTCGACTCAGGAAAATTAAATCTTGGTCTAGTTTCAGCGGGTTCTTGTGGCTTTGAACCATAGGCCAGTCTTTGTGTACATAAGAAGGTGACAATTTGCGCATTATGTTTCATTCAGTTTGTTGTCTATTCCATGCAAAATCCTGTTGTTTATCGGACCTCGAAAAACGTAGTGTTCCTGATCGGTGTTTCTAGGCAAATAGCTGATAGGACTATCCACAACCACGCATAATCTTCTCACGTTCAGCATAAGCGAAATATTAAAGCTAACTAATCGAAGTTTTAAGGACGTTCGCGCTAATTATTTCTGCGCATCCTTACTGCGCATCCTTACTGGGCACGCAAATTCACATGCCACGTCATCCATGAGCGCGCGCGCTAAGTCATAAAATAAGGAAAGGATAGGGCGGATGGCCATTGCTTGAGCTTTGCATGGATATAACGATCTTGGACGTTCGGTGACCCCAATTTTTCTTTCGATGGATCATTTTCTCTACTGATTTTCTACGTTAACGGAAAAAATGAAAAAATCTATCGACTAGAAGTTTGAATTTTTGGCAAAATGCGCCATCGAATTCCGTTCTTATTAGCTCATCGCGCATCTGTGCGGCGGTTTCAAAATCCTCTCAAAGGGTTAAATTTTGTAAAAACGTTAGTAACATTTGGAATTATTTATGTAACAGACCCACTTCTACAAAATATGACTAAGATCGTTTGCCTCTGTTGACTCACCTTCGATATTTTTAACTATAAACCCCTGCAGACTATGCTCAGTTATATGGGGCAATTTTTCGAAATCAATGCAGTTTACCACACGCTTTATCTCTGAAACGAAGACGGTGACCCCCAATTTTTTTTGCATTTCTGGCACAAGTAACTCATTACCGCCTGCAGTAAAAATTTAAAAAAATTCTATCGACTGGAAAATTTTTGCGCGAACGTCCTTAAGGTGGCTGAACACAGTTTTTGATACCTCTGTTTCATTTACATTTTTCTCTAACACCCTTGATCCTTTGGTCACCAAAAGTGGCAGCAAGCAAGTTAACAACACAAACTTCAACTTTTTGATAATTAAGCTGACGCATCTACCGTTGCCATGGCAACATGATCAAATATAAACAGATCTTTAAAATCGGTTTTGTTTATTTGCAGAAAATCTAGTCATTAGATTTTCTTTATAATTTGCATGCAACAAGCTTGTAATGATACTTGCAAGTTAGCGCTATTTTAATAATAATTTAACAAACAGATCTTTAATTATCCCTCTTTGAAGGTTCACTGGCATATCTTGAATTTCCTTTGTTAAAGTTCATTTTTTTTTTCAATCCTCCAGTTACCTATTTCCTAAAGTATTTTCGTGCCAAATGTCGTGAAATTCTGAGTGGTTCTCGAGAAATAAGCGCCTCCGAGAAGTCAATTTTTCACTCAATCGCACTTTTTTCGACTTACTACGCATGCGCTGCATTTAACTGGGTTCTTTTAGCAACAAAGAAATAGCAGAGCTGAGTTCTTTGCATCGTTACCTTTCTAACATACCTTTGTAATAAAAGAGTAAAACCATCAATTCAATACATTGTGTTCATTTGTGAAGAAAAAAATAGTACAGATAGGGCAGACATAGAGCAAATAAAATGATCGCTCTATTTATGCCATGTTTGTTTTTATGCAATACTTGTGCACGCGCTGAATCACGTTAGCAAGAGCGCGCGCCAAAACTGTGTTTGGCCATCTTAAGCTCGTAATAATACGCAACTTTTACCGTTTTCATAGGAGCTTGAAAAGGCAATTTTTTGACAGTCGACGGAACCCTTTAAATTACTTGAAAAAATTTAAACTTCCTAGTGTTAGGTAGAAGAATGGTGAAACTTATGTGCTATGTTTATCCCGTGTTCTAAAATTGTAAATTGTTTCAATGCGAATACCAAGAAATTTGTCAGTTTTCCCGATATTTTTTGCATATTTAATGAGGTAAAAAGGTGTATTTTCGTTTTTCGCGAATTTCTCGAAGACGTTAGGTTCTTAGAAAATCGGAATCATAGTTTCGAAGAGAACTCCCTAAAAGTGTTCTTGAGGGAAAGTTTCAGGGTTTTCGATTTTCGAACCTGTCCAGCGATATTTCGAGTCAGTGACTCTTAAAGTGCCACTGCGACGAAATTTCACATTTCTTTTTCCC